>JAJLRR010000701.1:3537-49156 GCA_030567175.1 Williopsis lachancei
AAAAAATATAAATTTAATTATACAAACACCAAATTTTTGTACTGAGGAACGTGATTTTGTCCTTTTTTTTGTTGAATTAACCAGTTGAAAGCCAAAATTTATAAAACACAGGGACAACTTTCACCAAAACTCCAACCAACCAACCAACAAACAAACCAACAAAACACTTTAAAACAAAAGCAGATCAAAGCTATTTTTGCTTGGGAGAAGGAACAATGGCTACTACCGCAAAGAGACACAGCAAGACACAGAGTACTTTCGTAAGTTTATCTTTACTGCTTTTTCCCTTTGGATAATTTGACCCTTTGACAGGAGATCGATCCATTGAAACAGAGATGGATGGAAGCGATGTTGTGAGGTGGGGTACGAGGTGGATGGATATAACCATAGGATCTTTCCCAATGGTTACAGATCAATGGAGAGCATACCGCCTGGATCGGACGAAGAATACTGAGATCTGTGTGGTACACAGATCTCTCTGGATCTTTATAGATCACGGCGCTTAAGTGAACAATTGTACTATATCACTCTTTCCATCTTCCATCAGTTATCACAGGTTTTACATACACACATATCATTACTCCTCACAAGTTTATCCCTATCCCTATCTATATACAACAATGTACTAACAACAAACAAACATCACAGGCTTTTGATAACACAACAACTTCTGTTGCAGCAAGTCAAATGCGTAATGCCCTTAACAAATTGTCTGATACTGTCACCGATGCTGATGAAAAATCTAAATTTGAAAATGAAATGGATTCATTCTTTGCTCTATTTAGAAGATATTTAGCCGATAAGGCATCTGGTAATCAATTGGATTGGGATAAGATTAGTTCTCCAACTTCTGAAGAAGTTGTTGACTATAAAAAAATCTCAAGTCTTGAAGATACTGCAAACTTGGATAAATTGGCAGTTTTAAAATTAAACGGTGGTCTTGGTACTTCTATGGGTTGTGTTGGTCCAAAATCAGTCATTGAAGTTAGAGATGGTAATACATTTTTAGACTTGGCTGTTCGTCAAATTGAACATTTGAATAGACAATACGATTCAGATGTCCCACTCTTGTTGATGAACTCTTTCAACACCGATGATGATACCCATAAGATCATTAGAAAATATGGTGGTCATAGAATTAGAATTAGAACTTTTAACCAATCAAAATATCCAAGAATCTTGAAGGATTCATTGTTACCAGTCCCATCTTCCCAAGATGATCCAATCGATTGTTGGTATCCTCCAGGTCATGGTGATCTGTTCGAATCGTTGCATGCATCTGGTGAATTGGATGCCTTGATCGAACAAGGTAAAGAGATTCTATTTGTCTCCAATGGTGATAACTTGGGTGCTACTGTTGATACAAAGATCCTTAACCATATGATTGAGACAAACTCTGAATATATCATGGAATTGACCGATAAGACAAGAGCAGATGTTAAAGGTGGTACTTTGATCAATTACGGTGGTCAAGTTAGATTGTTGGAGATTGCTCAAGTTCCAAAAGAACACGTTGAAGAGTTTAAATCTATTAAGAAATTTAAAAATTTCAATACAAATAACTTGTGGATCAATCTGAAGGCAATTAAGAGATTAATCGAATCAAATGAGATTCAAAGTGAAATCATTCCAAATGGTAAAGTTATTACAAATAAACAAGGTCAAGAAGTTAATGTCTTACAATTGGAAACTGCAGTTGGTGCAGCAATTAGACATTTTGAAGGTGCACATGGTGTTGTTGTTCCAAGATCGAGATTCTTGCCTGTTAAGACTTGTTCTGATTTACTCTTGGTTAAATCCGATTTGTTCTATTTGGAACATGGTGCATTAAAATTGGATCCTTCAAGATTTGGTGCAAATCCATTGATTAAATTAGGTTCTCATTTCAAAAAAGTTTCAAATTTTAATTCAAGAATTGCTCATATTCCAAAGATTTTGGAATTGGACCATTTAACAATCACTGGTAATGTTAATTTGGGTAAAGGTGTTGTTTTAAAAGGTACTGTTATCATTGTTTGTCAAGATGGTCAAAGAATTGATATACCAAATGGTTCTGTTCTTGAAAATGTTGTCATCACTGGTAATTTGACAATCTTGGAGCATTGATTTATTCAACCATCGTATAATTATTATCATTGTATATCATTTATTGTTGTTCTTCTTCTTCAGAAGAATGATTAATAAAATTTAAAGCTGAGCTGATTCCATTGATTAAGAATATAGCTGTAGTTAGTACTAATTAAGCCTACTAATTTGAAGAGCTGGATATTTTTTGTTTTTCTTTGCGTATAAATTATTATGGATCAAATATACTTAGCACTTACATATACTTTGAACACCATACAAACAGATCCATAATGAATAATACTAAAATTCTTCGAAAAGCTGCTACGTCATTAACTCTGAACAACCAATCACTATGGAAATTGCTTATGCCCACGTGTAAATCCATAGAGAGTGCAAAACTCGAATTGAAATGGATAAAGGAAGAATTACCTAAATATCAATGGATAAGTGCATGTTTAGAAAGAGGACAGGGGAAACCTTTACAATATATCCTTGGTTCACAACCTTTTGGAGAGTTAGAGATTGAATGTAGGACAAATGTATTGATACCTAGATGGGAAACTGAAGAATGGACATTGAGATTGATCTCGTTATTAAGCCGTAATGATACAAGTGTTGAGGCTATTGATATATGTACCGGTACGGGATGTATACCACTTTTGTTGGCAAGTAGATTAAAAGGAAAGTTTGTTGGTGTTGATATCAGTGAAGATGCTGTTGAGTTGAGTAAGATTAATAGAACGAGGAATATCAATCATCTGTTAGAGAACAGTAAGACTAATGGATCAAATGTGGAGTTCATACAAAGAGATCTGTTCCAATGGGATCATCAACTGATGATAAGTAACCATAATGAAGAACAGTTTGACATTGTCACTTCAAATCCACCTTATATCTCTGAAATAGACTACAATAGTTCTAAAGAGACTGAAACTTCAGTAAGGATCTATGAACCAAAGTTAGCGCTTGTTGGTGGGGATGAATTTTATCATGCGTTGATTCAAAGAGTTGTTCTTCCTTCCAAAGCCAAGGGGTTTGTATTCGAAATTGGTTATAAAGAACAATATGAGTTTACAAAGAGTATACTTCCTTCTACTTGGACAAGCAAGTTGTATTACGATGGTAATAAACAACCAAGGGCCATTGTTGGTTGGTTAAAAGGTGGGAATATGGAATTGTTACAGGATTTTTGAATCAATTCACCAAATTATGTATTTATTCAGCCATGGTTGCATCTGTAGATGCGCTTTCTTTCTCTTCTTCCAATCTTCTCTTCTTCAAACCTCTACCAACAGCCTGTACACCGTTTGCAATCGGTAGTACTCTAATGGCACTAAAAAGATATCCACCACCACCTTTCATCGTCATCAACGGATGTAATCTACCTTGGATCGTTTGATATGGTCGACATCTCGTCTCATATAGCGTTGGAGCCAATAGGTTGAAATTTTGCATCGATTCAACTTGAGTCTCAACAAGAGGTTCTTTAAATTGAGAATATACAACAACAGGTCTTGAACCTGATAGACTAGTAACCAATCTTTTAACAAGTGATGGAGTATATAACGTCGATGCGATTATTAATGCATCAAATTCACCTCTTGTTGCATTATCAATTGCCTGGTTTATCACTTGAGCATTTTCCTTACGACGATAGTAGTGTTGTTTCTTATTGGATTTCATCTCTTGAACTTCATGATCTGGTAAATCGATCCATTCGACTCTTTCCTCTTCAGGTTCAAAGAATTGAAGAAGATTGATAGTCTTGACCATTTTTTGTAAAACCTCTGTTGAATAGTTGGAATATTTAAGAGCACTATGGTTTGGATGTTCATTCTCATGTATAACGAGCATTTCACCAATACCTCTCATTCTTTCGAGTAAGGCATTCACAACAACTCCTCCGGTCTCATCAATCACGAGATATCTTCCACCAGGTTGAACGTTTCCCAATGCTAATAGCATTGCTAAACTTTCCTCACTCATATCGAGGACTTTTGTTGGTTCCTTTTCGATATAGTACTGTAATAGTTCTGAAGATCCTAATCTATCTATGGTGAATCTTCTCAAGAACTTCTGTTGTTTTCTTCTTAGATACTTCTCTTGAGAATGTTTAGTCTTTTGAGAGAAATTCACATGACTCTTGATAAGTTTATCGATGATAGCTTCACCTACGTTTGCACCATTAGCAGTTTTCTTCAAAGTTTCAATTTCATCTTGGGTTAATTCTTGTGTTGCATTACCGATATCCACCAGGTTTCTATTGGTCTCGGAAGATTGAATATCCATCTGTTTCAAATAATCAATCTTTTCTTTTAAAGTTGAAGTGGTGATTTCAACTGTTCCATTATCTATAATAACACCAGAACCAGTTTCTTCTTCGACAACAGTAGGAGATTCATCTTCAACAGAATCAACAAGACTTCCAGAGATTGGACGGATCTTGTTATCGTCCAAGATCTCAAAAGATTGACCAAATGGATAACCAACGATGAGATCAGCAGAGAAAGTTCCGAATTTACCCAATTTAACTATTCCATTTGGTCTTACTTCGATAAGTTTGATACCTTCTGAAGGGAGTCTAACAAGACACCATTCATGGTATTCGATCTGGGTCTTCTTCGGTATGAACTCTGTCATCTCCTGGTCCTTATGTACTGGTGGTATTGATAGCAGATACCGACAAAGACTTGGACTCTGATGTATGTTTTGAGTGGATGAATCAATAGTAAAATATTGTGTCTCTGTAATAAATTTATCAAATTCACCGCTTAACTATTATCGCATAAGCTCTTAACTATGGCAAGAAATAAATATTTTTTTTTAAAGCCCCCATCGAGAAAATTTGCAGGGCATCGCAGAAATAAATAAAAAAATAAAATTTGAAGACATAAATTTTTTTATTAGGCAGTGAAAAAAAAAAGAGCAGTATATAATATAAAGCTTTATACAGAACCAACAAGGGTAAATCATCGGCCGTGTGTTATCAAAGATGGGTAGCAGAAGACATAAAAACAAACAGGCAGCTCCTCCTTCCTACGAGGAGTTCACCCAGAAGAAAACTGAGAAGGAGAAGAGAAAAAGATCCAACTCTGTATCACAGGAACCACTGAAGAAGAAACCTGTTGTTGAGAAGACCAAATCTAAATCAAAAAGACCAAAGAAACTTACTGAGGAAGAAGCTGAACTTGCAAAGCAGATCGAAGAGGAAAAAAACTTGCCAGAGGTTGATCTCGAAGAACTCTCAAACGCTAAGAAGTCACTCTTTGACGATTCGGATAATGACGATGATGATGGGGCATTGAATGATGAATTTGACCTCGAAGGTGAAGGTAAAGATGACGAATTCTACGACTCAGACGAAGATGCTCGTGCTCAACCAATGTTCTCTGACGATGAAGGTGATGAAGAAGATTTGGAGAACTTGAACGCTGCCAATATGGAGGCACTATCCGCAAGACTCGACGAAGAAGCTGCTCAAGAAGAACGCGAAGCTGAAGAAGAACTTCTCCAGACAAATATCGCCCAACCAAAGGCTCAGGTGTTACCAAACGAAGAAGAACTCGCATTGGAGTCTCAAGGTCCAAAGGACCTTACAGTATTACGTACAAGAATGATCGAATTGGTTAAAGTGTTGGAAGATTTCAAGAACTTGGCCGAAGAGGGAAGATCAAGACAAGAATACACAGATAGACTGCTACAGGATATCTGTGATTACTTCGGATACTCTCCTTTCCTTGCCGAGAAGCTCTTCAACCTATTCTCCCCATCAGAGGCTATGGAATTCTTTGAGGCAAACGAAATCGCAAGACCAATCACCATCAGAACAAACACATTGAAGACAAGACGTCGTGATTTGGCCCAAACCCTTGTAAACCGTGGTGTTAACCTGCAACCAATCGGTCCATGGACAAAAGTTGGATTACAGATCTTTGATTCTCAAGTGCCTATCGGTGCCACTCCAGAGTACCTGGCTGGTCATTACATCTTACAAGCTGCTTCATCTTTCTTACCGGTGATGGCTCTTGCTCCACAAGAAAACGAAAGAGTCTTGGATATGGCTGCTGCTCCAGGTGGTAAGACAACATATTTGGCTGCTCTTATGAAAAACACAGGCTGTGTTTTTGCCAATGATTCCAACAAGGCTAGAACCAAATCGTTGATTGCCAATATCCATCGTCTTGGATGTACTAATACCATCGTATGTAATTATGACGCAAGAGAATTCCCAAAAGTTATTGGTGGCTTCGATAGAGTACTCTTGGATGCTCCATGTTCAGGTACTGGTGTCATTGCAAAGGATGAATCTGTCAAGATTTCAAGAACCGAGAAGGATTTCATCCAAATCCCTCATCTACAAAAACAATTGTTATTGAGTGCTATTGACTCTGTTGATGCTAATTCTCCAACAGGTGGTTATATCGTCTATTCAACTTGTTCTATCATGGTTGAAGAAAACGAATCGGTTGTTGACTATGCCTTGAGAAAACGTCCAAATGTGAAATTGGTTGAGACTGGTTTAGAAATTGGTAAAGAAGGTTTCACAAGCTTTAGAGGTAAGACTTTTAACCCAAAGTTGAAACTTACAAGACGTTATTATCCACATACCTATAACGTGGATGGTTTCTACGTTGCTAAATTCAAGAAGATTGCTACAAGTCCTCATGATGTTTCAAAGGCTGGTGCAAAGGAGAAAGAAAACGCTGCAAGAGCAGAAGAAGAAGAAGAAAGCCTAATTAACGGTGACTTTGCTGAGTTTGACAACGAAGAGGACACAGAGCTCATCGAGAAGTCAAAGAAGAGACACTTGAAGAGAAAAGGTGTTAACGTACAGACAAAGAAGTAAATATAGAGAGGAAGAGAAGAAAAAAAACACTGTGTATATTAGCTACAGATAGAAAAGATGATTGTTTCGTATCTTTAAAAAATTCCATTCGTAAGACCTATACAATGTTCACATTTCCAAGACGGTGCTCTTTGATATAATCAGGACCCATTTCATCGTACTCAGCCTTTGTGAGATAGTGATCCTTGGAATCAGAAGAGTTTCCCCATTTTGACATACCTCTCCAGGCATCGAGAAGTGGATCACGAGCCAATCTAACTTTTAAAGGAGCCTCAGCTGGTAAGAAGGATTTAAACTCGGACTGTAATCTTTCTTCAAAGTTTTGGAAGAGTGCTTGACCACCTGTGGCAAATACATCCTGGAGAGCATTATAACTATCCCCAGAGAATCCATTACCCTCTAGCTTGTTTAGTAAGATATTCTCACCAATCTCAACAATACTGGCTTGATCAATACCAGCCATAGTTGGCTGGAAGAGCACTTCTGGAACACGGATCCTTTCAACGTTCAAATGTATCTGATGGTTTTCATGCGAATCTTCAGAGTTGAAAGGTCTTGGGCCTCTGAGAAATCTGTGTAATATGCTTTTCCTCCAATCGTATTGAGCCTCTAGTGTATCCTCCTCTGTAAAATTTGGATCAAACTCCAAGAGTTCCCTTTCAAGTTTAAGAATCATTTGATCCTCTTCTTCGATTAATTCTTCATCATCAACCGTGGCAATATCTCTATATATGGCCCAATCGTCATCATTTGCACCAAATGTATCATTTGGATCATTATCGATGGAAGTATCATTTCTTCTTCTCTTTGTACCGTTTGCACGAACAGTTTCATCAGCAGCCAATGAAGCTATACTCTTCATACGCATTTGAGCAGCAAGTGATTTTCTATCACTGAGTTGTGCTTTCAATTTTTCACGATCTTTACGCTTTTGTAAGATTGCCTTTAATTTTTCACGACGTTCATGAATCCATCCTCCAATATCAGTTTCACGTCTTTCAGCATCAAGTTTTGCCTCTTCGGCAAGACGAAGTTTCTCATCTTCTTTTTCTTGTTTAGCACGTTGACGAGCATCGTAATTTGCCTTCATCAATTTTTGTTTTCTCTTTTCTTTGATCTGTTCTTCATCAAGTTCAACATCTGGAACATCCACCAATGGGAAAGAAGGTGGTTCTTCTGGTTCATCACCAACGTCTTGTTTACGAGCCCTTTTCAGAGCATTTTCTATCGTTGAGACATACTTGTTCAAATCTTTTTCATCTTCAAACCCTTCTTCTTTGATCGTTGAAGCTTGAAGTTTTTTATTCATCCCAGAGAGTTTCTGTTTCAACTGAGTGTAATATTCAAATTCTTGTTCCTTCTGGATCAATTTTTCCAATCTCTTTTGTTGTGCTTGTTCTTGTAATCTTCTACCACTTTCTTTACGCTTCTCAGCTTGACGAGCCAACTCTTCTGGACTCTTCTGTTGTTTTTCAACTTCTGTAAAAGGAGCTTCTAATGTTATATCCTTGTCTTCAAGAACGTCAAGATTCAAGATGGATTGTAATTCTTCTTCGTAATTTTTAGCAACATAACAATGGTCCTTAACCATGTTATCGATCTGATGAGTTGTGATCTTTGTTGGGAAATATGGATACTTCAATGCCAACAAACTGCTTAGATAGTTTGACGTTTGATGACCACCCCAGTTGACTCTTTTAGCATCAGTCAAAAGTGGACTACCGTTGATCACTGGGATCACATGAGTAGCCTCATGTCCCGTTCCAATGACTATACCACTCTTACCACCATTTTGATAGAACGAGAATAAACTGTCGATACCAAGAGCAACGTTTTGCACTGCATAGGATTCGTACAAAAGTTCATAGAATCCCTTTCTTTGTAGAAGCGAAGCAGCAGGTCTCTCAGTGAGAATCAGAGGATTATCAACGCCACCTTGTGAGTTCACACCGAGATGCTTGAAAGTGTAATCTAGGATGCTTTCCACGTAGTCCCAATTCGTTATGAAAGATCCGTCATATGGTGATCTCGATTGAGTCTTGATCGATTGGTCCAAAAACACATCGTTTCCCACGTAGGTCGATGTTGTGCTTGTCTTACGGTCTCTGAACTTGGAGAGCAGCGTTGGGAAGTCGAGGGATGGATCAGCTTTTGCCGTTAAGCCTGCTCTGATGTGATATGATCCGAAATCGATGGCAATAGGGATACCTGTCTTGTAGTCTGTGTAGAAAGTCTCTGGCGTGGAGTTTTCAGCATCTCTGAGATCAAACACCTTACGCTTGGTGAGATCCGCGTCTCTAGGCGTAGCTGTCATTGTTTCTTAGTGATGCAGTACGACACTTATTTGTTGAGACAATTGGATATGTTTCCAGGGAATGAAGAACTCAACTAACCGTGTGGCACTGTTCATGTTGATCCTCCTACTCATCAAACTGTACAGAAGCCGCTTGAGCTTCGACCCATACAAAACTATAAACCCGGACACCAAAACAAATACATTATGATCTGCCATCAGGATACACGGGTGAACTAAATTCAGTCGGGAGCGCAACAGCGCCCCGGTTATTACAATTGGTATCAGCATTATCAACCGGTGAAACGTTATTATAATAGCAGGTGTCAACCAACTAGTACTGATACAGTGGCCAATTGATCAAAAGAAAATGCCTGAGATTAACCACGAAAAGTTTGCTGATCTCTTTTCTCGGTGAGTACTGCCACTTTTTTTGTGTGTTACCTGTTTACTTCTCCGTAAAAGGTGATGATAAATGTCTAGGAGTACTAACATATAATTGTAATAGTTTGGAGAAGGCTACCACCGCTCTTGAGAACATTGTCGAGAGAAACAACTCAAATGCCTCGGAACTAAAGCCACCAGCGAACACTAGGGCTATTTCTGATCTCGATGCTTCTACAGCATCCGTAGATGTCGTGGAAGAAAGTCCATCTATAAAGGGGTTTAACGAATTCCTTGAGCTCTACGTTGATCCATTTGCTTCACTATCTCAAACAATCAACCCACTTGTGGGTGAGCAAGCCGAATACTTGTCAAGAGCCTTCAGAGAACAATTGAAATTCATTAAAGCTGCTGCTGAATCCAAGAAACCGGACTTCAACAACCCTGCTAACGCTGGATTAATTTCCCCATTGCAAGAGTCAATTGCAGCCATAACCGACTTCAAAGATGCCAATCGTAGATCGGAGTACTACGACCATCTTAACTCCATTGCAGAAGGCACAGGTGTTCTCAGCTGGCTCTTCATTGACACACCGGTGTCTTATATCCCAGAGATCAAGGACTCGGCAACGTTCTGGACAAATAAGGTGTTGAAGTCCTTTAAGGAGAAAGACCCAAATACTGCCGAATGGGTAAAACAATACTTGGGTATCTTTGATGGACTAAAGCTCTACGTCAAGCAATTCCATACCACTGGATTGCAATACAAGGCTGACGGTGGTGACCTTGCAACAAATCTGAGAGCACAAGAAAACTCATCGAGCTCCTCCGAAACCTCCGTTCCAATGGTTTCAACAGGTGCACCACCACCACCTCCTCCACAACCAACTGATGCTGGTGCTAGTGCTGGTGGACCACCTCCTCCTCCACCTCCACCTCCAGCCAACATCTTTGACGATGTGAAGAGTCCAGCTGCTTCATCTTCATCATCTGCTCCAGCTGGTGGTTTGGATGCAGTGTTCAGCGAGTTGAACAAAGGTGAAGGTATCACAAAGGGATTGAAAAAAGTTGACAAGTCTCAAATGACACATAAGAACCCAGAACTTCGTCAATCCAGTGTTGTACGTACACCATCTTCCGGTAAGAAGTCACCACCTGTTCCAAAGAAACCATCTTCGCTTTCTCGTAAACCAAAACCTGAACCTGTTTTTGAATTACAAGATTCCAAATGGATCGTTAAGAACGTTGAAAATAGACATGATTTGATCATCGAAGGTGAAATGACACAATCTGTTTTCATCGGTGATTGTAAAGAAATCACTGTTCAAATTAAGGGTAAAGTCAATGCAGTGTCATTATCTTCTACCGTGAAGGTTGCTGTTGTCGTTGATTCTTCAGTTTCAGGTGTCGATGTGGTCAATTCTAAGAAGTTTGGTATTCAAGTTGTCGAAAGGGTTCCTCAAATAGCAGTGGACAAGAGTGACGAAGGACAAATCTATCTATCGAAGACTTCATTGGATACCGAGGTGTACACAAGTTCAACCACAGCTCTTAACATCAACGTTCCAGAAGAAGATGGTGAAGACTTTAAAGAAATGTCAGTTCCAGAACAGTTCAAGCATACGTTCGATGCTAGTGGAAAGATGAGCAGTACTATTGTCGAACATGCTGGTTAAGTCTAACATTTTACAGAGTTGATAAGATGAACAAAATACAGCTTAAAAATTTCAGTTCCTCAATACAGAGACAGACATAGTATTCATTTACAGTGCGTTTGTAATTTATTATGTACAATAAACCATGCTCTCCTCCCATTGACTCCTTTCCTATGTATGTAAACCAAAAAAAACACAAAGAAGAGGATTAATCTCTCACAACTTTGACTCTTCTGGTGTACCACATGTATGCTCTTTGTTGAACAGGTAGGCCAAATGGAGAAATAACCTCAGATTTACCTGGAAGAGCAACTGGGTCTCTTAAGTAGACAGCATGACAAGTTTCAAACGAAATCTCAATGTGTGATGGCAAGATTGCAAAAGGAGCAATGAATGGACGAACTTTCCAAGGAGTGAAATATGACTTGCTTGGTTCATGACGACCGAATAGGCCCTTTTGCCATGGAAGGTGGACTTTGGCACTTGATTCATCTTCAACAGCTTTTGAAACATCAATGCGGTTATGGAATGTGAGTTTATTGGCCCATTCTGGATCATATGGAATACCTGTGGTGTTGGAATCTAGTTTCTTTTCCTCGCTTGCCTTTCTAAGATCTTCCCAGTGGATCGATTGAATCGAGGAGATGAGCTGTTTTACCTCTGAGAACACTTTCTTCTCTGCGTCTTTTCTTTCAGCTTGTTTGGTCTTATCTAATGCGTTGAAGACAAGAGTGTCAATGTCCTTGTCAGATTTGGTCTTCAATGTTTCGACATCGAACCCTGGAGCAGTGATGGTCTTCTCGTATAGTTTCAATGCCTTTTTGGCAGCTTCTTCAGATAGAGTGTTAAAAGTGGCATTGTTTGGAACCTCAGACTTCAAGCCCAAGGTCAACACATCCTTCAACACTTTACTCTTGGTGAAATCCTTCTGTTCTTTGAGCATCTGTGTTTCCAAGTTCTTGTTGAATGCAATGACTCTTTGTTTCATTGCTTCTTCTTCTTCCTCTTCGAGTTGCTTACCGTACTTCTTCTTTTCAGCCTGGGCATCCCATACGGCCTTAGGATTCTTCTTTGCCTTTCTAACGTAATCGTTCCATTTTGATATTTGGGTGTTGTCAATCTTAGCTGCTTGTTTCACAGAGGGCTTTGTTGCACCAAGAGCAGCTAAAACCTTTTCAGGCTTTACGCTAAATATGTCTCCTGCGGTAAGTGTGTAACCTGGCTGTTTGATTTTGATCCCATTGACCTTGACGTATCCATGGAGAATATATTGACGTGCTTGTCTGATAGAAGATGCAAACATTGATCTGAAAAGGGCGAAATCTAATCTTTTCTCTAGAACAGCATATGTCTGCAATGGAACTGGAGTTGTGATGTTGTTCTCTCCACGAAGAGAAGAATCCAAATGGGCAACGGATTCCAATTTCTGTGTAAAATCTGATTGGAATCTCTTCTCTGTCATATGCTCACCGTGATATGCTCTTGTTTCCTGCTTAGCAGTCCATTTTTGTTGGTACAAGTTTTGACCTTGGAAACCCACACGGCCCTTCTTGTAGAGGTTGAACAAGTTGTACTTGTTCCATGAGGCACGCACACGGCCACGCGTGAGTGAGTTCAGCACTTCGGCCTTTCTGGGCATTCTGAGTTATCCTTTATGTATGGAGTGGCACAACAAGAGAGGACCAGGTGTAAACCGAGAACAGATGTTGTTATATGGTTGCAATCCACCGTGAACCGTGAACTATTTTGATCGACTTTTTCAGTTTTCTCTGTAAATTCGCTGGAAATCCTGACATTAGCGGATTTTTCAGCTGTTTTTTTTTTAAATCTCGAGAATAGCACCCGGACACCATATACTGGAGCCATTGTCTTTAGACTTAAATAGTTGTTACTATGGTAATTAATTTTGATCGTGATAACTATAAGTAAATACAACGGATTCTTCTGATACTTTTCTGATGAACAAAGGTCGTTGGCACCGGAGTATCAGACGAGCTCACTTGGAGATAAAGGCAAAATTTATAGGTCTTAATGACAAGAGAATGGACATGCGAGGAGGAAATTGTACTGCTACGGTCAATATGCCAATTTAAACCTGTTGGTAAGTATCTAGTTTAAGACATTGGATTATATTGATGAATGTCTAACAAAAGTATTAATTATAGGCCATAAGAAACATTTCCATATGATTGCTCTATTAAAGGCACTCAATGAAGCATCTGATGAAAATGTTATAAGTGCAAATGATGTTTGGGAAAAATTAGAGACACTTTATGATTTAAAAGGTCTTGATGAATTAGAAGATGAAGATGAAACAACATCTGAAGAAGATCAAGAGAGTATAAAAGTTGATGACTCGAAGAACTCTGGAAATATTGTTAAACAAGATTTTTCACTACCATTAGAGAAATATGGTTCCATAATGGTGGAGAAGGCTATGAATGAGAATGAAGATCTTGAATCTTCAACCGTAGAAGGAAAAGAAACCGATGAAACTATGGTTGATTCTAAGGAAGAAGTTGACGAAAATGAGACTAAAGATGACTCTAATAAGACAACAGATCCTCAAGGACCTGAAAGTACAAGCTCAAAAGATGTCAAAACCGATTTGTCTGAAAAGACTAGCGATATAGAGAAAACAGAAGATATATCAAAAGAGAAAAAGAAGGATACCGTTGGAAGTGAAGCAGAAGATGCTTCTCCAGACTTACAGAAAGAACGAGATAATACGGTATCTGAGACCAATAATGATCAAATGGATACTGATAATAAGCTTATAAAAGAAGAATCTCTGAAGAAAGAAGAAAACGGTAATAATACAGATCAAATTGATGACATCAAGATGGAAGAGAATACGAAGCAAGAACTTGTTGAAGAAAATGAGAGTAAAATTGAAGAGGACCAAGACGAAGATGAAAAGGAAGATAGAGAAAATACAGAGATTGTTGAAGATGACATAGAAAACGAGAAGAAAGAAAACGATAAGATTGAGGGATCGGAAGTAGATAAACAGGAAGAGAAAGAGGAGGTAGAACAGAAAGAAGAGGAAAATGATAATGGAAACCTTGATAATGATATTCCAAAGATTCAGTCTGAAGAGAAGGAGATCACAAGACAGACAGATATCGATAATAATCAGGATTCCAAAGTGGATGTGGATGATACAAGCAAAAAGGTCAAAACTGCTACTACTGATCCAAAGGGAGATGATAAGCTTGTAGAGAATACAGAACAAGAACAACCAGAAGAAGAGGATAAAGTGAAAGAAGAGGAAGTTAAGAATCCAATAGAAGAGAAGCTTCTAGAAAAAGAAGAACCAACAGAAAAAGTGCAAAAGAAAGAAGATGTTAAAAAGGATGTAAAAGAAGAAGATGAAGTGTCGAATGGTGAATATGGCGGTGTTGACATGGACAATGACAAAGATGAGGATGATGACGACAAAGACGATGATAACAGTGATAACGATGATGGAGAAGAGGAAGAAGAAGGTGAAGAAGGTGAAGAAGGTGAAGAAGGTGAAGAAGGTGAAGAAGGTGAAGAAGGCGAAGAAGGTGAAGAAGGTGAAGAAGTAGCGGGTGAAGGTGCAAGTGATGAAGATGGAGATGGAGATGAAGAGGAAGAAGACGAAGGGGAAGAGGAGGAGGAGGAGGAAGAAGAGGAGGAAGAGGAAGAGGAAGAAGAGGAAGAAGACTCTAAACCAAGAACCAGAACCAGAACCCGCTCTCAACCTTCTGAGCCAGAAGCTAAACCCACTAGAAAAAGACGGAAAGCTATAGCCACTTCACCACCGAGAAAGCTGCGTACGAGGTCCAGGGATAACGAGGAAAGTGAACCTCCTGCATCAGCTGCATCAAAAAAGGCAAGAACCTCCAAGGGTAAAACGACGAGGTCCACGACAACAACAACAACAACAACTAAGAAGGCCAATAGAACATCCACATCACCACCTGTGTCTAGCACAAGCTCAACATCTCCAAAATCGGGCACGACTAAGACTTCTACAAGAACGAGGTCTCAAATCCAGACAAAACGTCGCAGCACCAGAAGAGGCTGAAATTAAATTATTCAACTACACGCATCAAAACCATGTCAATTGACAACAGTTTTTTTGGATAGATTTCCACTTAATATAGATCTTTACTCATATTTCAAAGCTGTAGCATAATATATTTAGTTAATCTTCAACAATTCGACATCGAAGATCAAAGTGGCATTTGGTGGAATCAAACCTGGGAAACCACGGTCACCGTAAGCCTTTGAGCCAGGGATTGTGAGGACAGCCTTCTCACCAACGGACAACTTTGGAATACCTTCATCCCAACCCTTGATGACTTGACCGACACCGATAACACATTGGAATGGTGAGCCTCTGTCTCTGGAAGAGTCAAACTTCTTTCCGTTCTCCAAGGTACCGACGTAGTGGATGGTGACCTTGTCACCAACTGCTGGGTAGTTGGTGCCGTCACCTGGGGCAATTCTCTCGATCTTCAGGTCTGACATGCTGCGGATGGTTGTCTGTAGGGTTCTTCTGTAGAAAACAGGTGTGGATCTAAGGGCAGAAGCAGCTCTTGTGGCAAACATTTGATGGCAACAGTTTATTTTTTTCAAAGCGTTGTTAGTGGGGCGGCGTTTTGTTTTGCGCTGTTTTCACACGAAATTGTCGAATTATATACACAAACTATGCGATCGTTGATTTTGACTTTGTATTATGAGCACCGCTCAGAGAGAAAATCCTGTCTGAGATTCGGTTTGTCGAGCCCTGCGGCCTGCCCCCATGAGCTCCTCCTCGGTCTGGGAAGTTGCTTTGGCACGCCCACGTCTAACGTACGGCTTAGCCAAGCCAGAACACCCAGTAACATGATATAAGGGGGGGATCTCTGCCAGCAAATTAGGCCGACACAAAAATTCCAGTACAGAAATTGTAAATGCGGCAAACTACCTCATTGGGCAATTAGCTGCTATTTGTTTTCCAGAATCGAGCGCTGTTTAGCTAACGCGAGTTGAAGATACAGCTAAGGCTATTTTCAGTGTGATAACACAAGTAAATTGGAGTTTAACAACAAGAGCGAAAGGATATCCACTATAGAGGAGTAAAATCGCCTCATTAGGGACATGGAATCATACCAGCCACAGCTGCTTGCCCATCTGGTGCCACTTGTGGTCATTCAGGGAATTGATCTGGATTGTAGAGCATTACCCATCGAAACGACAGAGAAAGATCTACTGGAAACGAAGAACAATCCATTGCTCAAAGAGACAGAGCCACTATTCAGAAACTGGGCCCCTGTCAAGAGTACTCCAATTATCGATGATGTTTTGAAAGTCTGGAGAAAATTCCACGTGGACGGAGTTGTATGGGACTCAAACTCCACAAAACATCAAATTCCAAGCCATCCTCATCGGTATAGATTCAAACCGGTTGAGCAATATGCATTGCCAGTAAGATCGGAGCCATCGGCACTTTCTCCGCTAACACAAGGATCTCCTGTACATCCAAACGGTATGCTATCGCTGGAATGGATTCAAAAATATAGATCCATTGTACCTTGTCTCTATGTTGCATTCTATAATATCGATACAGATCCAACCAATGTCGAGACGTTTGATCAAGAATTAGCATCGGAGATCAACAGATTAAAAGAACAACTGACAAGAAGAAACACCAGACTTCTTGCAATTGCAGTATCTGAAAGGTCAGTTGCATTAAATCCTGAACTCGAAGAGCGTATGACACATTTAAGATCACTGACGGGTCTTAATAGTAGGAATGGATTCTTACTTTTATCATCTGGAACTACAAGAGAATTAAACTCATTTGCATTGGAATGTTTACAGATAATGAAACTTGTATCCACTGAATATTACGGGAACCTTGATAAGATCATTAGAAAGAAGAAGGGTAAAGTCTTATCGTCATTATCAGGAACGGATCAAATGGCAAAGAATAGAGTCGAAGTTCGTTATTTCTTAAAACTTGGATTAATGGCTGAAACGAGACAACAATATGAATATGCAGTCAAATATTTGGAAAGTGGGTATGAAAACTTGATTGAACTTTTAAACAACCTGACAATTGATGATAATAGTTGGAATCATACAAGATTATTATTAGACGTTACAATCTTTCATATCGTACGTCTATACTTTTACATGGAGCAAACAAACTCTGCATATAAGAAGTTTGATGTCCATATCCAAAGCGTGATATATTTTTTGAAACAAAAGGGTATTAAAGCTGATTCATTTAGCATATCTGGTTGGCTTTCACAACAGTTTAAATGGCTAGCACAATTATCTGATCTATGTCCAAGTTCTCTTGTTCCATCTGATGTCCCTTTTAAGACAAATGCATTGAATAGAGTCTCGCCATTGGTCTTACAGCATTCAGGGTTCTTATATCTTCAAGCTGTGGATCTGCTAAGGCGGAGAGGTAGTGAAGATAAAGATCCACAAACAACAGATCCTTACATGACTAAGCAGCTTACCAAGGATGAATTGAACTATGAAGACTCATTAATCAATCTACTCAAGTTTGCTAAGTTGGCTTTCCAAAAGAAGGACAACACTTTTAACAGAAGCATTGCATATATCAATTATCAACTAGCCGATGAGTTTTTTTTAAAAGGTGAATTTGAAAAGGCAAACAAGCTATATGAACAGGCATTCGATTGTCTCAAGGAGGATGAATGGTCATATCTGCTATGTCAAGTCCACTCCAAGCTGTTGGAGTGCTCTACCGAGCTTAAGAAATCTTATTCTTCTGTGTTAAATTTGATAGAGCTCAGTCTATTACCTGAGAACAAAGTTACAAAACCTTGCATTCAAAATGCTTCTCATATGACAAAAGAGGGAAGTAAGCTGAGAGTTTTACTCACTTCTGTTGATGAACAACTTGTTATAAACACGGATATGGACTCCAGCTTGGACATGTTTGAAACTGGAGTGTTATTCAAAGCTTCTTCTGTCTCATTATCAAGAAACGTGGATGTTCAACTGAGGCTTAAATCCAAGATGAATCATGTACTGGAAGAGACTGTGCTGGACGATGTTGCAATTTCTTTTGAAGGATTACTGGACCCGATCGTAATACATCATGACTCCAATATTGCTTCTTCGGATAGTCTCAATATCATAGAGATAGAGTTCAATGAGGAAAAAAAGCTTTATCAAGGAAGTTCAAACTTGAAGTTTACTCCTTTCACAGAAAAGATTATAAGTTTTTCAATACCGGCACACAAGGTTGGGATAATAACCTGTACCAATGTTTCAGCCACGATGTCATACTCAGAGTTGTTCAAAGTGAAGCTCACATGTCCCGTGATTAAAGATCCTTTCAAAGTACGTCATGATTGGTATAATACCAATGGAACCAAACATGTTATACTCGCCAGTGATCCAGCATCTTGTGAGATCATTCCAAGGATCCCAGAAACTAAGATCTCTCTTGTTGCAGCTCCAAGTTTTGTTGTACGCGGTGAAAAAACTTCCCTAAAACTATTGATTAGAAATAAAGATCATGAAAATGTTGATGCTAATATCTCTGCGAATATTAGTGCTTGGGATGAGAAACTTGAACACACTTGGGACGGCGTTGAAAAGAAGCTTCATTTGAAATCTGTGGAAACAGAGACAGAGATTAATCATACACTCTCTTTTCAAGCTCCTTTGGCCAGTAAAAGCACAGAATTGAAGGAGATCAAAGTCAAGATAAACATTGTTTACTATGTGAATCATGACGAGAACGTTCCGATCAAGGACAATATAGACGTTGTTATTCCGATAATAGATCCATTCAGCATCGGTATTTCTATTTTACCTCGTGTGAGGGATGATGATTTACCAAAGACCTTTGAGATTGAAGAAGGTGATCTGGCTATACCTAAACCATCACGCTATTGGTTGATGAAGATACAGATGAGCACCAAGATCGATTCACGTTGTGTTATTATAGATGACCAAATTCAACTCACATCTGGGAATGAACATGTGATTTGCAAAGAGATTATCGACCAACACGTTAAAACAAATGAGGATAATAAGATAAGCTCTGATCATTACATTGAAACGATCATTAGCGATGGACACACATACCGAAACATTTCATTCGAAGCACTTCTGACAATACAGTGGAAAAGAGAAGGGTCTGATGTTGTGAACGAATACACTCATGATAACTGGAAGCTAAGTTTACCTCTTCTGGATCCAAGAGTACTACTAGATATCAACACGACCGAAGAGAATAACGATCTTATTTTGAACTTCCTTATTGAAAACCCAACATCCAGAGTATTTTCATTCTCTACGAACTTGATTGAGAACCAGAATTTCCAAGTTACAGGAACTAAATCGATAAACCAGCTATCTGTTCTACCATGCTCGAGACAATCTGTTGTGTTCCATGCTACACCGCTGACCTCTGGATGGTTACAGCTACCACAGTTGAAAGTTTACGATCTCAATTACAGAGTCAACCTACCGACTTTACCAATAACGGAGCTTGCTCAGTCGCATAAGCAGGAAGTTTACGTCAGAGTAGAAGAGTAGAATTATGGCAGAATATATGGACAGCTTCACTGTTACGAGTCTCAAGTAGTTTGATTATAGTCGTCACAAACAAGCATTCGATATTATACGACAGATTCCAATTTTGTGGGGAAAAAAAACAAAGACATAATCTAAATAAACATGTGAGCGCACGTGACTTTATTTTGACAGCTACAGCTTAGACCATTGAGCCGTAGCAGAAAATGACGTTCGTTCCTCTCCACATTAAAATTACAATGAGAAGGTGTACAACTGAGGGGATTGTTGATCCAGGAACGCTAATTGCTTAGTATAAAAGGAGATACCGATCACCTTCCGATATATGCTAAATTGGCCACTGGACTTTCACAATGTCTTATATCCAAAATCCCTTGAAAGACTCTAACCCTGATCACGGATGGCATACGAGCACATAATCACATCAGAGCCATGCAGTGGTGTACTACTGGTCCAGCTGAACCGTCCAAAGGCCCTTAACGCCCTCAGCTCAGCTTTAATGATCGAAGTCTTGGATGCTATCAGCAAGGCAGACAACAATCCGGCAACTTATGGGTCAGTTGTCATTACAGGAAACGACAGAGCCTTTGCAGCTGGTGCTGATATCAAAGAGATGGAAACACTGACATCTGAGATGGCCTCGAAGCAAAGCTTTTTGAGAAATTGGGAAGAATTTACACAGTTCACCATTCCAATAATCGCTGCAGTTGAAGGTTTGGCTCTAGGTGGAGGATGTGAGTTGGCAATGTGTACTGATATCATCTATTCCGCTAATAATGCAAAATTTGGACAGCCGGAGATCAAACTGGGTATAATCCCTGGTGGTGGTGGTACACAGAGGCTCGTAAAGACAATTGGAAAGGCCAAAGCAATGGAGATTGTACTAACAGGTGATACTTTCTCTGCAGTAGAGGCCGAGAAATGGGGATTAGTCTCTAGGCTGTTTGAGCCTGGTAAAACACTCGATGCTGCTCTTAATCTTGCTGAGAAGATAGCAAAGGGCCCGAGAAAGGCAACAAGAGCATGTAAAAAAGCTGTCAATGTTTCCTATGAGACTTTCTTAACCAGTGGATTGGATTTCGAAAGATCACAGTTTTACAAGCTGTTCGGTGAAGAGGAACAAAAAGAAGGAGTGTCTGCATTCATTGAAAAGAGACCAGCCAACTTTCAGTTCAAGCTATAATTAGTTCATTACTTAATCAACTGGAAGCTACAGGTTTGCAGTTACAAAATTTCTGTTGAGGACATGTTCGCATTAATAGTTCATTATCTTATTTCATCATCTCTCGTTCAGCTTCCAATTTATCGACTTGCTTCTTGAGTTCCAACAATGTGTTTATACTCTTATTCAATTCATCTTGTTTGGAAATGATACGTTCTGTAGCCATAACAGGTTTCCTTCCGAGACCCAACTCATTGAGAATAGCTGTGATTCTATGTTGAACGTTTGGCTTAAATGAAGTTAGCTTTGATGATCTCAAGTATACACCAGGAGTAAGCTTTTCTTCATGAACTTTCAAACCAAAGGCAGCCTCCTCTCTTGGAGTCAAATTTTTGGCTAACAACATAGATATTGGACTCTCTTTCAACTTCTTCTGATGTTCCAATTTCTCCTGTTGGAGCTGTTTCTGTCTTGCAAGTATTTGTTGTTTGAATTTCTCGTTAAGAGCTGTCAATGGATTCTCTGGAGCAGGAGAGTCAACTCTGCGCTTTCTCTTCTCTGTCATAAGTTGGTTATATAACTGTGTAAGGCCCTGTGAAGACAAATATTGGCTTATTGGACCTGTTGGCTGAGGTGAATCCAAAAGTTGTAAAAGCTGGGCTCTTTCTAGCATTGTAGTTTTAGCAGCAGCCTCGAATTTCTTAGCTTCGATTAACAATGATTCCTCTTCAGCAATTTCTGCTGGACTTCTCTCCAAGAGTCTATTCAAATATGCCTTTCTTTCAACTTCCTTCTTCTTACTGAAGTTTAAGTTCGAAATGAGGTTGGAGTTTTGAGTAGTGTCATCCCTTTCATTTTCAGCAATTAGAATCGTCTGACAGACTGCATAAAATCTTTCCTGAAGATCTTCCATTGTACGGCCTCTATCTTTTTCAAAGTTAAATCTATCATAAATAACCACCCATTTTAAGTCAAAAGCCTTTGCAATATCGAAAAGATATCTCGTTTCTTTATAATCCCAAGGTATTTTCTTCTTTTTAACCTCAGAAGATTTTTCTAAACCATTAATTGGCTCGATTTGTTCGTTGGGGTTGGAGTTGGTCTTGGTCTTTTCAATCTCTGGTGCCTTATCACTTTTGCTCTCTACTTCTTTAGGCTTGTCTTCGGTTTTAACTTTTTGTGTATCTTTATTATTTGAATCTGACTCTTCTTTTGACTCTTGTTTAGGATCTTGCTTTGTCTCTTGCTTCAAGTTCTGTTCCGATATACTCTTCTTCTCAGCATCCGCTGTAGATGGGGTTTCTTTGGTACTGGTCGTCTCAGGTTTTTGTTCTTCAATCTGATCGAGTAGGTCGATATCTACGATAAAAGTATCATAGTCATCTTCCGTGAAATCTGGGATATTGAGCTCAGTGTTGTACTTCTCAAACTTGTACGGGAGTTCTGAAGCTTCCACAATCTCTTTCTTTCCTTTCACCCAATGATGAAGTCTCAGACCATCTTTTCTAGAATTGTTTGTAAAAGATGCCCATGTCCATGCCGATGGTTTATCCAACGAGTTGAGTCTGTCTTTGAACTTTTGCTGATTTCTAACCGCCACAGGAGGCGTATTTTGACCCAAGAGCTGATATAGTTCTCTGTTTATACCAGTGAGAGGTTTGGCCTTTGGTTGTTCGACTTTCTGCTTCTTCTTTGCAGGCCCACTAGCTGGGGAGCTGCTACCTTTTTGGATGTTTAGAACATCCAAGATCTCTGATGACATGACTAGTAATTATGGCCTGCCTTCTTTACTGATCCACAGAGGCCAGATTATTTCAATGAAGAGCTGTCTTTTGTTTTGATGTTGATGTTGATGTTGATGCTAAGTTGGTACAACGTCAATAATTGCAAAGCCGAGGGCAAGAAAAAACTGACATCCAGACACCACCATATAATTCTCTCCTTAAAATGCGCAAAATCGGTTTCCTGTAGAAATCGAGTTGTGTGATCGAGTGTGATCTGCCCTCGGATTTCAGCATAGTGGATAACGGTGAGAGCAGCTGCCTGTTGCAATTGTAATTGTAAATATTAACAAAGAATCGCCTTTAAGCGCTTTGCCTGTTGTTCCCCTAAGCTCACCTCCAAGAAAAGACGCTGTTCTTAAAGCCTGGGACAACGCAGTTGAAGATGATATCGAATGGTAGTCGTAGAAGCAAGATCAGGGCTCCGAGAAAAGTATGTATTTGGATCTACATGACCCGACTGATGACTAAATGACAGCACTAACAGGAATGAACCGTAGAACTTGACAAACGAGGTTGATTTCACCCAATCATGGAACGTGTTAGCCAATGCGATCAAGGAAATCGAGAACAAGAATGCATCCACGCTGTCGTTCGAGGAACTTTACAGGAAATCGTACAATTTGGTGCTTAGAAAGCACGGTAAACAGCTTTATGATTCGGTAGAACAGCTGGTTGGATCTCACCTCCTTTCGATCAAAGATGAGCTCAATTCGAAGTTACGAGCCAAAATTGCCATCGACATTTTTCTTAAGGAAGTCTCTCATCACTGGTCTGACCATCTCCTTTCCATGAGAATGGTGAGTGACGTCTTGATGTACCTGGACAGAGTTTACGCCAAAGAGAACCATTTACCATTGGTGTACGACGTTGGAATCAACCTTTTTAGAGACAAAGTGATCAAGTTCAACGATAATGAAATTGGTAAGGTACTGAACCAATACGTCATGGAAGAGATCACAAATAATAGAAATGGACTCATCGTGGATATATTTTTAGTCAAGTCGATCATAACAATGTTTGAGTCTCTACAAGAGGATGAAAGGAATATAGAACTGGGCGAAAATTTCTACCTTAAATACTTTGAGCCGTTTTATCTGGATAAGACACTTGAGTATTACACAAAGCTGGCACAAGAGATCTTTGCAACAGGAAATGGATCTTCGTTCATACGGAAGGTTGATGAACTACTCACCAATGAAAAAGACAAATGTATTCTTTACCTCCCCAAGGTGACATATGAAAGGCTCATATCTTTAGTAGGGAAGGTTCTTATCTCGTCAAATATTGACAGAGTGATGGAGTTTCCAAATGAAGGTTTGAAATACTGGATAATGAACAACAAATACGATGACTTGAAACTCTTGTACAAATTACTTTTGCAAGTGAACTATTTTGATGGGTTTTTGGAACAATTTAAAAGAGCTGTTATCGAAGAAGGTACGTCATTGGAATCACAAGACACACAAGAGGTCAATAAAGAGCCTTCGGAACAAACAAAGAAGGGCAAGAACAAAACAGGATCATCAAAAAAGGCCAGTATGCAAGCAATTGCTTGGATTCAAAAAGTTGTAGAGCTGAAAAGAAGATTCGATCTGATTCTACAGCATCTGGACAACGATGCAAGGGTACAGAAAACCATAGATAATGCCTTTGTTGAGTTCCTGAATAACAACACCAAACTTTCCGAGTATCTATCTTTGTTCATTGATGACTTCGTAAAGAAATCGGGAGACAAAACAGAAGATGAACTCGAAAACGTGATGAATGATGCGATAGTTATCTGCAGATTCATAAAAGATAAGGATGTATTTGAGAGGTATTATAAGAATCATCTAGCTAAAAGACTACTGAAGTCCTATAACGATATCGAACGATCTCTCATATCAAAATTCAAAATGGAGATTGGTTCCTCATTCACTTCAAAACTAGAGGGAATGTTCAGGGATATAAACTTATCAAAAGAGGTATCATCAAATTTCGGACACAAAAACTTCGAGATAAACGTCCTCACGAAAACCTTCTGGCCAATGCAGCAACAAACCAACACACAAGAAGTTGTTATATCTCCTGTTTTAGAGAAAATGAAAACTTCGTTCAGTGAGTATTACTCCAAGACGCACCACTCTAGAAACCTCAGCTGGGCTTATAACTTTGGGTCCGTTGACATAAGAGTCCAGTTCCAAAAAAAGATCCACGAATTGAACATGTCGCTATATTGTGGCATCATAGTGCTGTTATTCGAAGAACATGATGAGCTCACATTTGAACAGATCGAAGTGTTGACTAAAATACCAAACGTTGATTTGATAAGGAGTCTTCAGTCGATAGCAGTGGCACCTCGTACCAGAATCCTGATAAAAGAGCCAATGTCCAAAGATATTAAACCAACTGATGTGTTTACATTCAATTATTCATTTACTGCTCCTATGACTAAAGTCAAGGTTCTCACAGTTGCAAGCAAGATTGAAACTGACTCAGAGAGAAATAAAACACTGGAGAAAGTTGACGAAGAGCGTAAGTACGAACTAGATGCTGCTATCGTCAGAACAATGAAAAGTAGGAAAACTCTAAGTCACAATGAGCTCTTAGTTGAAACTGTCAAACAAATAACAAGATTCAAACCGTCACCACAGTTCGTAAAGAAGAGAATCGATGCGCTCCTGGAGAGAGAATACTTACAAAGAGACGAAGAAGATCGAAGCACATACCATTATTTAGCTTAAGTTAATACATAAATATTTTCGTAATGACGAAGTTAGTCTAAAACATCAATGTACGATATTTCCTGTATATCACCAGCATTTGTCCTTGGATCGGACCCTTCAACGAGGTTAATGAATAAGTTGAAATGACAGTCAAGGTCATTCCGAATATCATGCACATTCTGTTGGTCTATCTTCTCGTTGCCAGTAACATCAGACCTCATGATCATTGCCCTAACAATATCTGGAGGTCTTATTAGATACGGTGGATAATAAGGCGGAAGGAAAACCTCATAGAGAACATCACGAGAAAGGAACAATCCAGAAATCTCCAAGAAGTACACCATATCGTTGGTACCATTCAAAAGGTGGAAAAGTGATATGAGTATTTTGTAAACATTTCTCAGCGTCATTGTTTCATGTCTTTCAAACCTCGTGTTTCTGTGCGTAAGAAGAAAAGGAAACAGGCGGATTGTCTTCAAGACACATAATAAGTCAAGTGCCAATAGATTACGATCAGTTGCCAAGACCATGGCAAGAACGTTCGTCAGTTCAGAGATGAAAATCCAACAGCAAGAACTTTCAGAGAGGCATTCAATATGAACTGATACCGAGCAACATATCATGAACAGTTTGGAATGAGAGACTAGAGTAGAGTTTTTTATTACCGCAGACTCTGTAGAGTGACCCACAATAATAGGCACAAGAAACTTTCCGAAATCTTCTTTATTCTTCAGACAGTTGGATAATTTTTCCTGAAAGATTCTCAAATTATCATTGAGATCACCTTTTAGGTTCAAAACGTATGTCGACTCTGTAGAAGACAACCTTCTCTTTATACCGAAAACACTGCACAAAAGCTCAAATGCCCTAGATGACCCAATATAATCGAGGGCATATACGTTGCCAAACTCAACAACTTTTCTTGCAAACAAGCCATATGATGAAGTAGCACTCCCTCCACTCTTATCAAACTCAAATTTTAAAACATTAACTATAACCGAGAGATAGCGTGATTTTCCACTCGCAGTCTCGTTCTTCAGAATGTTGTATATAAGATTGATTGTTATTTGAAGACGGCTTGTTTGCACCAATACATCTTGACAAGACACCAGCTTTGGGTCTATCTTTGCAAGCTCTCGAACAAAAGAGTTCATGCTCGACGAGCTCTTGGCTTTCAAAAGATTTTTGATGAAAGAGAGAACTATTGTCTCTCGCTCATGGAAGTATACCGACCTGCCAGAATGGTTTAAAATGTATGCATATACCTGAGGCTCATCCTCAAAGTTGCTGAAATGAATGATATTGCTCCAGGATTTTAGGCCATATGTGACAAGCCTTCCTGACAGAGCTAGCCACAGCGAGGGAAACAATACCGGGCTAAGACCTTCAAGCATTCCAGATAGCTCACCTAGAGACTCTTTTGTTTTACTTGAGAGCACAAAGCTTTTCACAAAATCGTAATTGATCAGAAAGAAGTTCTTCGCAGAACAGAATCTTGAGATCTCCCTCACAATATTACACTGGGTTTTGTAGGTCAGCTTTTGTGATATGAGCCCTCTTAGCGTGCTATCCCATAACTTGAGAAAATTCTCATCATCAACAAACCGTTCAAAAATGAACCTAAGAAATGTTGTAGCTGTAACAAGTCCATTTGCTTCATTGATCTTAGTCAAATTAAGAAAACTTTGCATAACTTTCTGTAGCCCCAGTGGTGTAAGCGCATCCACATTCAACAATTCAGAAAATCGAAGGTCAAGGTTTTGTTTTGAAACCATAGAGAGGGCCAAAATGATATTCATTCTGTTGCAGAGAACAACCAAACTAGTCGTGAGATTCTTAGAGACTGGAATCACTCTTTCCAAAAACCTTCCTGGTAGCGAAGCACCTCGCTCTTTACGGTATTGGAGAAGTAGATTCAGGTATATATTCAGCACAGTATCCCTATTGATGCCGTATTCTGTGAGAACAACCGGGTTGGAATGCTCACCAGGGAAGTTCCTGAACTTATTATGCTTCAAAGCGTTGAAGAATCCAGTCAAATTTCTCTCGTTGATACTCCACCCTAAAGTAAATAAATCAGAAAGTGAAACAAGCGACGTTTTCACGGAATTAAGATCATCTCTAGCAACGTCATGTTCAAGAATTTTCATAGCTATATCCCATCTTTCCTCCTTTGGGGGAAACCTCATACAAAGGTCTTTGAAAAATGTCAAATCATTGAGATCAGATTGCTTTAGGATGGACCAAACAGGACCATCTCTTTCAAGGAATATGAAAGATAGTGATTCAGAAAAAAGGCCATTATTATGCAGCTTTGATCTTAAGATAGTTTTATCAATGTGCGAAGTGAACTCAAAGAATAATGCCAAAACTTTATTGGCTTTCGCTTTAAGCTCCTGGCTAGTTAGATGGTTTCTTTCGTATATCTTCTGACAGAGAAAGTACATGACGTAGCACAGACCTAGACAGTAAAACTCGACATCTCTCATGGTTCCCCTAGATCGTATTCTTGATTCCAGATTAATTCTATAGTGATCTACCACAGTAACCAATGTCCTCGATTCATGGGTAGTCAGATCAGAGCAGAACTCGAGAATCCCTAAAACATTATCAACAAGAGCATCTTTTTCCATAGAATAGAGAGTTGAGTAATCTCCTAATATTTTGAAAGTATTCTGGAGTGTTTCTTCCGTGTTCTGTTGAAGTCTTGAGAGCACCAAAGAGCTCCTGCCGAAAGAAAGCTTGAGCTCGGAGACTCCTGTTGAGCTTCCCTTAATGATTGCTTTGTAGACATTGCTACTGAGAAACTGGGAGTTGAAGTACAGATCCGTATCGTCTTTCGAGTAGCCTATCTCATCATCAACGTCTATGACAGTTGGATAAGCAGCCAGATGCTTTCTCGGGAGTATTGCGTATTCGTCCCCAAGACTTTCACAGACGACAGTGGCGCTATGTACCTGTCTTCCTAGTATTGAGTTCGGGGTTGGCTTGACAGAGAAATACTTTCTCAGTGAAATTTGTTTCCTGTTGCTTTGCTTAGCCAAAGTATATATCTGCTTATTGAGTCCTTTACTGTTTCCTTTACTTTCTCTAGTCATATCGGGTAATCCAAAATGCCTTATATGTGGCTCTCTCGAGCTCTTTGGCTTCGGGTGAGATCTTATAAGCGAAGCATAGCTTGAAGACAAATCTTCAACAATCGATCTCTTCTGAGGCCTTTTTGATGTTCTTATTGAGCCACCGTGTTTTCTTGCAAAACGTTTTGTCCGTCTCTTTGGCAGTTTGGCAGTTGATCTTGTCTTTGTAGAGGCTGATCTTGATAAAGGCGCCAACATCATATCTCCTAAAAGGTGGTGATCTTCCACGACTTCCAAGTCGCTATCTTCTGATGAGAGTTTATGGACTTCTGGGTAGTACCGCTGCTCTAGAAATTTATCAAACATTGTCATATCGTCATGAAGATCGTCTTTGGTGGGCTCGCCGTCTGATACTTCCTGAATAGACTTTCCAGAGTCCGAATCCGCTTGCTCTTCTGGTACTGTTGGTAACTGATTCTGTATAGAACTGAGATTACCGTCAGAAGTATCATCCTCAACTGTGAATAAGGACTCTGAAGAAAACACATCTGATGAAAGTGTTGAGTGGGAGGTGGTGGTCTTTTTGCGGGCAACACCAGGTTTCCTTATGCCATTAGAATGCTTCTTTTTGGTAAATCTTCTCTCACTTGTTGAAGGACTATTGCGAGAAAAATAAGATTTTGGGAGCTTTGAGACCCGAGCAAGTTCATCTACACTCTTGTATGTTTTCCCTCTAAATGTGACACTAAGACTTTCCTGGTCATCTTCATCGTCAGAAACCGATGGAGAAGATAAGCTGCCACTCTCCGAATAAGACTCATCCTCTTGACCCTGATCAATCAGTAGCTGCATATCCACGTCGAATTGCTCTGTATCAGGTATTACTTCTTTCGCATTTTTCTTGGCTCTAGATTGTGATTTCTCTGCCTTCTCCCTCACTAGGAACTGTCTAAGAGTTTTGTTGTGAAACTTTTCGATCAACTCGGGATTGTTCTTGACAAGATCCGTTGCTTGCTCAATAGTCAGCTTCAGTATATATGAAACCGAGTCAATCGTATAAATATGCTGTTGATAGAATGATCTATTTCTCTTGCGAGCCCCCCTTCCATAGTACATATCTTCGTTGTCCAAATCAGTACTGTGTTCGGTAATTAGCATACCAGTTGGTGCTTCTGCAGACCGGCGATTGTGAGGCGATAGCTGAGAGGTCAGCTGAGATGGAACATTTGCCGTCAGTTCAGCCTCAAATTCCATGAATAGCTCATTGCTCACAGCTGACGTTCTTTCAATCGATGTGAATATTCTGTTTCGACGAAGGCGTAAGGCATTTTTCAACCTTTGGGGCGAGATGACCAGACTTTGGGCTACGTCTTCTTCGCCCTGTGAGTCCGATACATCGTCGCCACCAGTATTCATTGAGATGAACCGATGAGCCAATCCTCCAGGATTTGATTGTATGAGAGCTTTGGTAGTATGTGTGGTCATAATCTTATGAAATGTAAACAAGCGTAAAATCATTGATTTTGGATGCGACGCGCCTCGCCATGCAAGATGTACGGGTGTTGTTTTGTAAGCAAAATATATATAGATTTCTAAGGTTTTGTTATTTTGATCTACAATCACCAGATAGCTGTTGCTCTAATTCGAAGGAGTTTGCTTCAAAATCGAGGAATAGCCTGGGATATACTTTAAGAATGTCACAGTCACCTTCTAAGAGACACTCGGTACGTCAAATTTTTCTTGTTCCTGTTCTGGTTTGATATTTTTCTGTGCATTGAACTAACCTTTATTCGACTACAGATGAGCACCATCGAATCGAGCGTGACAAGGCTCCTGGTTGCAACCAAACATCTATTGGAGAGTCTAACACAATGGGCAAAGGGATCGGCATCGGAGACTGATATCTCTGACTCGTATGTTCAGTTAGGAAATGAGTTTAAGGTTGCCTGTCGTGCGTTTTCCAATGCTGGCGTTGATGTTAGTGATCTCGGTGATGTTCCTCACTCGTTGCGGGTGGTGTTAGAAGAAGCGCTTTGCGAGCCTCCTTCGCAAGAGAGCCTCGACAAATACCTCCCAGGAATAAGGGAAATCATTGTCTCTTTACTTCAAAGTCTGAAGTCCAAACAACTACTAGTGCGCACAATGAAGACCAACAAATCGAGAGAGTCTTTAAGATCTAGCGTTGGTGAAGATGGATCAAAAAACTCTAGCTCAATTACTCCGTCGTCACAACAAAATACGGGCACATTGGAACAACCCAAGAGTCGTGTGACATCTTTAGACGATACACCAACTCCATCACATACGAAAGATGTATCAAAATCGTCAAATAATGCACTGGCACAACTACAAAAGGGTGACTCTCTTCAACGCCGTGCTTCCAGAAGGTTTTCAGCTTATCAATATGCCAAGCTCACAAATTACTCTCCTGGTAGAGATCCGGATCTACCGGATCAATCCATACTGGAACGAGGAAAGAGTTTGGCCAGACAAAGTGCTTCACACTCTCCACTGGCCGATAGAGTAGATATAAGTGACAAGACTAATAACTTGGACGTATTCCTGAAAATTGGTGAGCGTGTTAAAAAAAGTCAGCTACCTGTTCCGGTGTCATTCACAGCTCTCCGTCTTCTATTTGTTGAGAAATTTGCTTACTCTCCTGGATCAGGACAGTTCCCCGATATATACATCTTGGATAAGGATAGTGGAATATCATATGAGTTGGAGGAATCAATGTTTTCCGAAATTAAACAAGGTTCCGTGATATCTTTGAACATAAATAAGAATGCTGAAGTGCTAGAAGCTTTCAACAAAAGCATTGATGAGATAAAGGAGAGCTTTAATTCTCACCAAGAGTCTATATTCCAACACACTAAGGACCAGATTTCACAATCCAATAGTAATATACTTGAGCGGATCGAAGCCATGTTTGCAGAAACGAAAGGACCAGTGCAATCGCAACCTCAATCTCAGACTCTTTCTGGGAAGATATCTAAAACAGGAAATGAAAATGCTACTAATAAACCAGCTGTCCTTGCCGATATGTCTGATCTGCTGGATATCAGACATGACGTTTCGATTATAAAACAAATAAATAACAGCAACAAGACAAGCTTCAAGGAAGTGATAGAGAGAGTCCTCCAGAAGGTAAATGACTTCAAGGCTTTATCCCTTGACACTTCTAAAGCATCTACAAGAAAGTACATGGAGGAGTCGCACCAAAAGCTATCCAAGGACTCTGACAGTCTTCTGACTAAATTCGATGACCTCCAAGACCTAATTGAAGCTCTGAGAAAAGATGTCGCTCAGAGAGGTGCTCGTCCATCAGAGAAACAACTGGATTATGCCAGCAAACAATTGAACCAAGCTCAATTTGATTTGGAAAATATGGTGGGCTATATCGACACGGAGAAGCCAAATTGGAAGAAAATATGGGAGGCAGAGCTTGATACTGTTTGTCAAGAGCAACAGTTCCTAACCTTACAGGAAGACTTGGTGTTTGATTTGAAAGAAGATCTTGCAAAGGCCACTGAGACATTTGATCTTCTCAAACAATGCTGTATAGAGCAAACAAAGAATCCTAGAACGAGACAAACTACTCTTCCACTCGCAGAACCTGGCAGTCTTGGCAATATTAGAGACGCTCTTCTGAGTGAAGTGGAAGCTCTCAAACCAAATCATGACAGCCGTGTTGAAGCGATCGCTAAAGCTGAGAAGCTACGAGCTAAAGAAAGAGAATTGACTATGATGGACGGATTTCAGGAGGAGTTAGGTGGCTTTGTTGGTGATAATAAACTTAAAAAAAGTGGAGGAATTGAAGAAGTAGAACGTGTCCGCAGAATGAAAGATGAACAGAATTTGAGATCGAATTTCCCTCCTCCTTTTTGATAGAGCTATTCCAATTGATTTCTTAAATACATAATAGCATCTGAATACCTTGTATTCTTTTTGAACAACACCTCTTTGAAAGTTCTCAGAAGGACCGATCTTGCTTGTTCGTGTAGGTTCACATCATTACCTCCAATATTGGTTATTAGTATTTGATTCAATTCCTTAATGAACAACTCAAAATCTCTTTGATCCACTTCCGTGTGTTTTGTCGACTGAACAAATGTGATAGCGATATTCGAAGTCAAGAGCTCCACTTGTTTTAAAAGTATCGTACAGCTGGAGCTGCTTTTGCGCCCGATTACGTTAGCCGATGCCCTTGCGCGGAAGATGGAAATAAGCCTCTTTGTGGCAGCTTTATGAGAACCAGCGTAAACGTGAGCCGAGCTCGGCTCTGGGTATTGCCGTAGAGCAGTCAATCCACGGATGTCAATCTCAAACCCACAAAATGTTATAGAGGACTCAACCAACTCTGCAATCTGCGAGCTGACATTTGTTGCGGTCTTCAAATGGTTAATGTGGAGTCCGTATTCTTCCAGTCCATTTTTCACCGTATCTCTGACCTCTTGTATAGCTTCCTCATCGCATGAAATTACGAGAAAGTCGTCGGCGATCCGTAGTACAAGAGTATCGTTTCTATCAAGAACACGTAACTTCTTGTTTAATAGATCTTCATACACAAGATCGCAAAACAGACTAGACATGTGGATTCCTTGAAATACTCCATCATTTCTACTGAATAGTTTGCCATCTAGCAGTGTGATGGATCTCTCCAGCTGCACTTTCACAATATTCTGTATCTCGGAACCTGAAAGTGTATTGCTATAACTATCGGAGAATCTCAATAGAGATGACGCTGAAAATATCTTAGCACGTTGATGTAAGCCGTTGAGTCGTCTGGATATCTTCTGTGCGCCATCAAGCTCTAGTTGTAAGTTTCTTTCCTCTACAAGAGTGAAGATCTCGTTATCTGGCGCCAGCATCTTTACTATTTGATTGACTTTTCGCTGTGGAAGCGTATCATAGCATGTTCTGGCATCAAACTTCAGAAAATATAGATCAGGAAGATCATCGTTTCTAGACTGAAGGTATGCTTTGAACTTGGTGAGCTGTTGTGGTATTTGGTCGACAGATGTCAAAAATGGGAAAAACGTATTCTCCGAAAGCCTGAGTCTATTCAGTATCCTCTTTGCAGGCCTGACCTCCTGGATCACATGACTGTTGTAAATTTGTTCTTCGGCGTTACCACGGCCTCTGAACGGAACATTTATGACCCTGAAGTCATTGTTCTTCTTCGGCATGATCCTCGATTTGCATGTTAGCTTGATGGCACTCTCTGATTGTGTAATGCTTTCTGAAACTTGAGTATGTTGCAGGAACATACGTTGATAACGCTGAGAAAACTCTGCAGAGATATTCTTCCATGTGGAGTGTCTGTAGTAAAGCAGCTTTTTGGACGATGAAATATGAGTTATATGGAAGAAAGACGCCAGAAGTCTGGGGAAGAAGTAAGAGAACATCCAAAGCAGAAATTGATATAGGAGCCTCTTCCTGCTCAAATCGTCCTGTTTGCTCGATATCGCACCAGGGTTCTTTCCTAGCCAGTTAATCCCCAAAATCTTGAATCCCGAGCATATATCCAGTAGTCTTAGTGAGAATCCCTTGTCTCCCAATACTAGAGCACTGATATTGCGCATGATAGTAGATTTGTTCGATTTAGATCCATAAATCTGCGGTGGGATGACTTTATCGAATACGGTGCAGCAGAAGCAAATCACTTTATGAGGATCTATAGCCTTCTGCAGATTGTCCTCGTTGGGTGGTTCTGGGCATATGCTATTGAAGATTGAATTGAAGTCGGAGCTATTTCGATTATGAATGATGGTTCCAGCCAGCTTGCTGAACAAGTGAAGTTTCTTTGGGATCTTGGACACATTTTTCATCTGTTTGAACTCTTGGTCGAATACTATTTGAGTAAACTTGAGCTTAGTTGATGGAATGGGATCAAAGTTTTTCGCTTGGTTCTTGTTCTTATAAAGCCATTTATCTAGGTTTACCAATATAGCTGGGTCCTTCTTTGCACGAAACTGTTTCTTCAAAGACTCTCCGAAGAGATGCACAAATCCCGATCCAGGGATTTTGAAATAAAAGCCCGAATATTCCAAAAGTATAGTGCACATTGTTTGATTTCCAATCATCGAATGAAGTCTTCTCCAAGGATATGTACACAGCATAGCTGATGAGTTAATTGATGATGAGCATTCCAGTAGGGTTGAGCCTTTCCCCAGCTTGTACCCGTGCGTCATCATATTACCCTCACATCCCTTTGTAATCAGTGACATCTGACATTCGCTTATCAGCTGCTGAAGAGACCAATGGGGCTCAATCGATGCCAATCTGTGACTATGATAACTCTTCGTGATGAATGTGCTATCTAGAAGCTCTTCTACCTCCGCATCGTTTACCGAAGAAATGGAGATACCGAATTCCGAGCTGAGTGTATCTCTGATCGACTTAATAGGGTGCGATTCCATCTGAGGTAGTCATATCTCTATTCTCCCACTGAAGGCTGGGTCTCAAAATCTGGCGCTGATTGCTTTGAAGTGGTGATCGATTTTCGTTTTCGGAGATTAAATGTGTAGCTGGACAAGGCAAAAAAAATTCAATCGAGAACAATATTGATTATACAGCCAGATACTGTTTAGCAATGGAGCCCAAGCAATGGTCAAAAAGACCAAGAACAAGTGTCATATTGATTATGTGGCAGGGATAGTGGAGGGAAATCTTCAACAAGTGCGCAACCAAAGGCTGTCCTCGGAACTTTCACTCGTCGAGACATGGTCGATAACTGTCCAACCAAGGCACTCTCAAACAGTGCTGGGTTTGATTCGAAATCTGAGCACTGTCGATCCCATCCCATTACAGCACGTAAAAAGACTACAGAAACTTACGGAATCGGAGTTGACTGTCATTGTATGTAGTTGTGAATTGATGAACCGCTCAAGCCTGGAAGAAAAGCTAGCAGAATACAAAGTCACTTATAACGCTCTATCAGTCAAGCAAGTACCTCAACACTGTCCTCCAACCAAGGATTTAGCCTTGGAGTGGGGAGAATGTCACTGGCCTCTTGTATGGAAAGGGAATCCAAATGACCAGATCCTGAACGAGATGGTATTTAACATGGAGCAGATCAAATCAAGTCTTCAGTTCATATGTGATGAAGCGAAAAAGCAGAGTGCCATTCCCGTCTTCACTGCTATAGTTGATCCGCTGAGCAACAGAATTGTGGCATCCTCAAACGACAAGAGACATGAGCATCCATTACATCATAGCATAATGAAGTGCATTGACTTGGTCTCTCAGTATGAGTTGTCGAGGAGAGAGGGCATAGAGAGTGACCAGTTTCACTATCTGTGTAACGACTATCATGTGTATACCACTCATGAGCCTTGCACAATGTGTTCTATGGCATTAATCCATTCACGTATTTCACGGTTGATATTTCTCAAAGAGAGTACATCGACGGGTGCATTAGGTCCAAAATCAGGTCCTGGCTATACCATTCATGACCGTAAGCTTCTGAACTCAAAGTTCGAAGTCTTCATGTGGCTGGGGTCAGATTACAAAGTGCCCGATATAGATCACAAAATTAACGTATGATAAACTTGATGTGCCTAACTCATTGTGATGGCATCTCGAGGATCAAGTCCAACAATGAGATTATTGTAGAGATCGATATTGCGCTATCACTGTTTTCTCTTGGTAGAATAGTGTCCTTCAAGTCATCTATGAAAACCTGGAGCGCTTCTTCCTCTGTCTTTATCTCCTCCTCCAGATTGCCGATTTCAGCATCGAATAACGAAGATAGCTGCTGGAGACTGGGTGTCAGTCTTTTCATGTCAGGGCCTCCTCCATCGCCCTGTAGCTCTTCGTCAGTATTGATCCTCACACTACTGTCATGGAGTGATAGAGACTGAACTATAGTGTTGGTTTTCTCGAGTCTCCTTTGAAACCGCTTCCTGAGAACCATGTGTATGTCCCTAACAAGATCCCTTGGTGCATCGCCTGGAAAGTACTTTCCGAACTTCTCAAGAGGGAATATCACCTCAAACTCCATTCGATCTAACAAGAACGAGGTAAGTATATCGACTGCCGTGACCATCTTATGCGCTCGGTACCTGGCAGCTCTCTTCCTTATATTTGGGTGAGATTATTTCACTGGTATTTATTTGGCGTTTTATTAACGCGTCCTTTCTAATTCAAAGCGCGGTCTCGGACAAGCCAGATAACGAATTAGTTATAAATAACAACATCAAAATAGCGAGGGCTCATATGGAGGCAAGATCCAGATCAATATCTCAGCCGCAAGGTCAATTGAATAAGATGTGGAAGGGTTTCTACATGGAGGCGGTGTGAAATTGGTTATAACTGTATTTTGAGATCGGCAATGCCTGTGTAATCAACGGAGATCCAAGTCCTCGTATCTTTTTCTATAGCTTCTTCTCTTATGTGATCCTTCTTCAACTTTCATTGATTCTCTCTTCAATCTTCTTATATTTCTCTCTCTCTCCATCTCTCTCTTCTCGATCTCCCATGGGGAAAGTTCTTCCACTGATGGAGACCAGCTGGCTCCCAACGACTCGTGATCCAGCCTTACACCGGCTTCGTAACCAAATGCAGATTGGTTTAAAATCTCTTGAGGTAAACGCCCATCTATACAGTCTTTCTTCAATTTCAATATTGTCTCATGAAGGGTATGTGCAATGGCAGGTAAAAATTCCAAAGGTAGTCCCATATCCATTACAACGTACTTAGCAAATTGCTCTGGTGTAACAGAGTCATTTGAAAGATCCCATTCAAATTTGTCTTCGTACAGATTCTTATCCAAATTACAAGACATATTGATAATAACATGTAAATCAATATCACTCGGTAACTCTATTGTTACCAGGTTTGTATACTCTTCTATCTGCGATTTGATTGAGTTAGCGATCTGTTGCTGTACGGCAGAAGGGAGGTCCATATCTTGTCCAGTGATAGAAGCAAACTGTTCAGGTGTTACGAGTGCTTCATTGAGATTCCACATGAAGAAATCGACAATTCTATTCGAGTTGTGCTCTAGATCGATTCTGATTGGAATTAAGATGACATCATTCTGTGCATTGAGGTTTAGATCAAGCTCTGAGTAGTTAATATGCTTTGTCTTCATCGCAAGTCTTCCAGGGTTAGAGGACGAATTTGCAAGTGAAGGCTGTGCGTGGTTACTCAGCCCATTATTGGTGTAGGAGCGATAGCCTTCTTCATAACTTCCGTCGTTATCATCGTCAAAGTTTATATCTTCTACTTCTGCGTAGTTCACGACTGTTTTGCTTCTCTTTGTTGATCTCGTAGGCACAGCTTCTATATACAGAGCCGTCTGTTCGTTCTTCACTCTACTATAGAAGCTTGTCACCAATCCTTGTGGAACTAACGGTCTGTCCATTATTATTATTATGTTTATCACTAGATTGATCACGACTTTGGTTACCTGGGCTTTTCAATCACAATATTGGTATAACACCAACGCTCTTTGACGTGTATGTTTTTGTTTACGTCTCCCTGCGATCTCGAATTGAACTAAACGCTCTCATGCTAAAATTAAGAATCTTGCCTAATTTCCAAGTTAAGCCCTAAGATTTTCGAAGAGCATCCGCGTACATTTCAGTACGCCCTCCCAAACTGCGTAATTTTCGAACTTCCCTCTCTGGAAAGCTGCTTTCTGAGCTAAATCTCACAGATTATCTCCCTGTGCCACAGCTTGAGCACCCGCGTGGGCGCTTCGACTCTGTGTTTTTTTTGTTTTTTTTTTTGGCTTTCTCATTTAATTCGTCGGCGCATCAAAAATTTTTCGTCCAACTTTTGATCAAATTCTAATTTAAATTGGAACTTTCCTTCTCCCTTCTTCATTTTTGAAAGCTCTCCATCAATAACCTACAAAAATGTCCTTCTCTGACTTCTCCAAGGCTGAAACTTTGAAGCAATTGAACACTCTCTTGAACGAGAAATCATACGTTGCTGGGTAAGTCCATCTCGGGTAATTTCCTATCCTGCTTTACTTGTCTCAAAATGCCCAGTTCTTCGTTACTTTTCAAGAAACGTGTCTTGAAGAGAGCGATATGAATTGTCCTATATTATGAAGTGTTTTTGAGATGATGTCAACGATGACTGTACAGCAATAGTCTCTATTGTGTGCAAGCAATCTTTCATGATGACTCAATTGGTCCGTGTTTATGAAGTGGATGTCAAGACCCACTACATGAGTATCAAACCCATTCAAGTTTCACTTTCCTGATTTAAAAGATTTCATCTTCTGATTTCATCTCAAAAGCCATTCACTATTATCAGCGAGTATTTGGATAGTATTTATTTGATATCAAACTAACTGTTTTTTTATAGTACTGAAGCTACCCAAGCTGATGTCACCGTCTACAAGTCTTTCCAAAAGGAATACCCAGCTTTGACCAGATGGTTGAACCACATTGGTTCCTTCACCGAGGACTTCGAGTCCTTGCCAGCTGGTGAGGCTCCAGCTTCTGCTGCTGCTGCTGCTGAAGAGGATGATGATGAAGATGTCGACCTCTTCGGTTCTGATGACGACGAAGTTGACGAGGAGGCTGAGAAGTTAAAACAACAAAGATTGGCTGACTACGCTGCTAAGAAGGCTGCTAAGGGTCCAAAGCCAGCTGCTAAGTCTATTGTCACATTGGATGTTAAGCCATGGGACGATGAGACTGATTTGGAGGAGTTGTTGGCTAACGTCAAGGGTGTCGAAATGGACGGTTTGACCTGGGGTGCCCACCAATGGATTCCAGTTGGTTTCGGTATTAAGAAGTTGCAAATCAACCTTGTTATTGAGGACTCCAAGGTCTCATTGGACGACTTGCAAGGTACCATCGAGGAGGATGAAGACCACGTCCAATCCACCGATATCGCTGCTATGCAAAAGTTGTAAGCCTGGGTGTTTTCTTTCTGGATTGCTTATTTCTTATTTTAGTTCCTTTCTTTTGTTTACGTCGTCTACATCAACCAGGTTATGATTGTGTTTTATAATTACGGTTTTTGTTATTATATGTCTTTAATGTATTATGAAGCCGATACTGTAGCTGAAGCATTTATATTAGACTACCAAAAAATCGATTCCAGAACCAAACCACTCCTTCCCGTCTAAGATTTCCTCCCAGGTCCTTCCAGTTTCCCAACACTCTTTTGAGATTGCCTTTATTGAGGTTACTGTTCCCATGTTGATTATAGAATGAAGCTTATCGAGGAATCGTGTCATGCTTGTACGCTCGAACTCCGTTTCACAAGCACATGCAACTGTGAACACCGGCCATAGCATTTGAGTTATTTGTGGAGAATTAGAGTCCATAGAAGAATACACAGAAAGAAACTCATTCATCAGCGATCGCATACTTAGTACGTCCTCAGGTTTGACTAGGCGATAAAGAGTGATCATCACTGCCACTGACCAGCATTGGGCACATTTCAATCTAGCCTCGTTTTCAGCGTTAGATACGGTTTGATCGAAAACAACGTAATCACGATAGCATAGGAGTTCATATCTCAGTGCGCTAAACTTTTGCTCTATCTTGAAGTCTATAACATTGTATGTATCTTTCATATCTCTCCGCAGCTTACACAGTCTCGATATCGTTCTCATTATCTCACCGGGGCATCCCATCAGCTTTATCGTGGATTTTGGAGTGTTTTTATTTCCATACCAGGTCTCTTCGCAGAATGGTAATCTGCAGTCAGGGGACACAACTGCAGATATTGTATCGAACCATGATAAGTTCGCAATCAAGGTAGAGCTTTCTTCGATCTGTTCCAAGTATGACTTGAAAGATCTGTCTTTCACAATTGCAGAAAATAGTTCACTGAAACTGCGGACCAATGCAGACCTTCCCGACTCAACCACGCTAAACAAGAAATGAACGTGTATGAGTAGAAGAATGACAAAAAAGTTCGATCTCTGTTTCTCTATTGGCTGCTTCTTCAGGTTATTTATGATCTTAGGTACATCCAGCGTTTCATTATCTCCGCCGTCGCTATCATCGCTTTTTCCCTTCAGGTATTCAATCAGATACTCAAGTGTATTGTTGACATATATCATCCCCGTGCTATAGAACACCTGTGCACCCTTTGTTTCGTAAAGATGTATACAAGCCAATGCGATGAAGCAACTTTTCGCTATTTCAAAATCACAATACTTCAAAGCCAATTGAGGCCATGGTGTGCTGGGATGTGCGTCCAATAGAGGTAGAAGTCTCTTGAAGAAATGCTTGAGCATCATGTTTTCTTCTGCATCTGACATTTTCGTACCATTCGATGCCAACGCATCGGGTCCATCGCCAGATGACATCAAGCCGGAAGACATCAAGCCAGATTCTTGAATATTTGTAATGAATGATGGCATCTCTTCGTCTGTGACAAACGAAGGAAATAAATCTTGGAAAATATGGAATTCATTGGCTCTTGATAATTCATGGTGTGGTTGCTGGCTTTCAGCTTGGGGCTCCAGGCTTCCGGATAAGTGTAAAGAAGAAGGCGGGTATGTTGTTTCATCAATTGACGACTCCGATCGGTTTTTCACCTCTGGATCCTCAGTAGACGATCTCGTTCCGTCCTGTGAGTCCATACTGGATGGTTCCCTCTTCATTAGACTTTCTTTGAGTCTCGGTCTACCTCTGAAACCATGGACCAGCTCTCCTTTCGCATTGGTCTTTACCTTTGCATCGTTTCTGCTATCATCCACGTCAAATGATAGCTTAATCCCATAGCCTTCGCAAACCTTTCCTATCTTAGTGCAGTTATTACAATATGGTTTGCCTTCATCACATTTCCTACGCCTATATCAATTTAGTCAGTATACTTTGAAATATTCGGCCAGGATACATATATCGGTACATGTCCAACAAGCATACCTTTTCTTGCATGTCCAACATCCAGTTCTCACTCTTGTGATCTTCGTGGCAGGCTTCTGCTCAGACATCTATCACTTGACAATCTCTGGGATGGAGTTCTCTCTCTGTCTCTCTCATACACAGCTCTACTATAAGAAGTAGTAGGTTCAAATAGCCTTCATGCGTAGTAATTTTATGAGCCCAATGAATTTTCACCACTTATATAAATATTTGCCCCGATTATGGATTTTTTTTCCTTATCTAGCTAATCTAAGCCAATCACTATAATTGCAGCAATGCGAACTCACCCATATAAGTCTTTTTTAAAAAAATATGGAGTTGAGTAAGTCCAAGACAAATAAACAGAGCAAGAATGGAAAGCACATTTATTTCAGAAGTTGGGACCAACGTCGTATATCACAAGTTCATGTCACACCACACATGATACCGCTAATGACAAGCAAAATCATCTGACAGTAACTGTTTACTTGATCCGGCAGAGTTAATAGCTCTTGCCACACGTCAAGGCTGCAACAGATAACCAATTAGAGTCACCATCATCTCGCAACGATAAAATTCGGGCATGTTGTGAGGCTTCGTATCGACCTAATTATAAGAACACAGGTTAAATCTGATGGATCTCAAGATGGAAAGACTTGACACTATACAGTCTGTCTCTACTTCATACAAAAAAACATGATCTAAAATCCAATCCTCAGTGTATTCTAGCCCAACTCAACAACTTAGCACCTACTCGGGGAACTTAGATGAAGGGCGAATTACAATCAGCCACTCCACCAACCCTGGAAACACTACACGTGTTTTAATGAAGTCAAATCCATGAAACTCGAGCTACTTCTCAAATAACCAGCTTCTCGGCTAGCACTTGTCATAATATGGTCAATTGTCACCATGGTCAGGTTGCTTTTTGATACCTATCCCAGCTTTTATAAGAGGGAGAAGTAAATCCACCCACGTCTACTCTTTGCACTATGATCTAGTATTGATATCTGATCATGAGATTCAATTACGAGCTCTTGGATAATTCATTGAAACTAGTAATCAAATGAGCAATTCAAAACAGCACATATTTAGTGATCATCAAAGACAGAGGGACAGGTGTTTTTTGAAAGGATCAACCCCCAGATATAACACGAAAAAAAGTCGATTCATGAGTATTCGCACTTTCTATCTGTCTTGATGATAAAAACTAGAAGGAACTTGAAAGTTTCAGATCAATCAGATCCACAATTCACATTAGAATGAGATGATGACTAAGTACTACTAACTTTGTGTTCACGGGAAAAAGCTCTCTCCCAATGAGTTTGAAGCTTGAACTCTGCACTGTATCATCACTGAACATGAAGCTCAGTAAACCCATTGATTGAGTATGATGCAATCCAGCCCAGTCGCTATAATAATTGGTACTTTTACATATGAGCTATAACTCAATTGTTCCTCGTCCCATATTTGGAAGAGCACTATGTATATGGTGATCTTTGTATCCGTATCACTGCTAGTAGAGCATATGAAAGGGTGGGCAGTTTATCATTATACTGGGGTACAATGGTACTCATCGGAGCTTAACAGAGAAAGTAATGAATAGTCATAACTCTTCTCGTGTAACAGCTTTCAACTACTTCTCTGGTCATCTGTCTCAATTCTGGTGTTTATGCAATCCAACAGAGACTAAACCATGCCTGCTAAAATAAGCAAAAAGTAATGTAAGCCTGTTGGTGGGTAAGTTTCATTCTCAGCTTTGGACACAAAATATTAATATACACGTTTTGAAAGCGAATTGTTTCCACTTTATATATGTGCTTAACATTCAAATGGTGCTACTACCACAGATAGACCTCAAGTTGTTCGGTAAGAGCTCTACTGATTACAACAAATGTCCTTATACACACAGATAATCGAACGTCGTCACTGGGAATAAGATGGCGCCTCTCTGACTGAGCCCAAGCACGCAAGTCAGTTATATCGACCAAGTCGCAGAATCAGGAGATATGTTAATAAACACTATAGGACAAAAAGACACAAAGAAGCATGCGATGCTCTCAGTTACAATCTATTTCGATTAAACGACTCTTTGTGTCGAATTCCCAGAAGAGACGTTCCTCGATGCTAGAAGGAAACCTCAGAATCCTTAGGTGCATGCTATACTGGAGGCGAATTTCAGAACAAAAAATTAGGAATAACCTAACTAACAAGGATCACAAAAAACCAGTCCAAGTTAAACCCACACCAGAACTTTAACTCGCACGGTGCTCCCTCATTTATCACAATTGAGTTAAGTGAATATTATACAGCAAGTGACACAACAGAACCCCCTGATCAAAGCTTTTTATCTCAAACCCATTTCTACAACAGATTTAGGTGTTTGGATGCCAGGTCCGGAGAATATAAGAGGCACGTACTTTATCCCATCAGTGAAGACTTAACTGCAAAAAAGCAGGTACAGGCTGCATTATGAGTAAATCCTGAGCAAATCAGATAACTGTAAAACCTTAAACTGTTCAAACCTTATTTCTTCGAAAAAACAATAGAGCACATAAATGTCGGATAAACCATCTTATTCCCATATCTCGACAACCACAAACGCTACCAAGGCCAAACCACGACGCATCTGCTCGGCATTACACGCCCATCCGCCACACCGCCCCCGGGAGCATTGCAGTAGCAACTGAGGAAATCGCTTACATCTTTCTAATACAGTCATTCCGGTAACCCTTCCCAAAACGGAAAACATCAAATTATCAACAAATCACACAAAAAAGACGAAAACTTCAAGCATTGAACTTGAAAATTTACAAGAGCACCAGCCTGCCCAGAAAGCCACTTACCAAGAAAGGTGAATCCAAGCAGCGGTGGACGCTGAAAGCAGAATCGCGGATTTCAATAATGATCTAAACGATTCGCCTAACTCAAGATTCCCCAAATCGCGATTCGAATAATACATCGTGATTAACAGCCCTTCCGAAATACCGCAAAATAAGGTCTTTTCTCACGAATATGCACTCATTAATAAACGGCCAACTCTGCTCTAAATAAAATCCCCGTGAACCACCTACTGCACACTTAAATTCAACGAGTCTATCGACCTCATAAACCAATCGAAAGAGATGCTGAATGCAACCCATCGCAAGCAGACGTCAACAATTCAAATGGAAGTATAATGACGCACACCAGAACAGAACGATCCGATTTCTTCCAACTAACCCTATATCTCATTATTGCCAAAAATGCCCCAATATAGTGCCTGGGAGAATGGAACAGGTCGATATGCATCGAATCCTTTGACATGGCGATTTGTCTGTACTACTTAATTTCACTATATCCCACATCTCATCAGGGGACTCGCTACTTTCATCTAATCCGACTTAGTTGTACAACTTCGTATATCGGTTTATGATATTGCGTGCTCGTTCGGAAAGGTTTTCACTACGGAATCTACGTCAATTGATTACAATCGCTCTACTTTTGGTGTAAATGGGCTATGGGGGCTTTATAAGTTATCTGCTGACGTGCTAATGTTATCTGGAACTTCATGAAGTGTCTCTAGTGAGATCGTCTTAGAGCCATTAGCAGAGTCCTTTTTTTGGACAATTCGGGGTTATATTTGAATATATAAGCTTTCTGATGTTGTGTGCGCTTCCTCGGTGTTTTTCTAGATAGAACGGGCTTGCAGTCATCCCAAGCACCCTTTTTCAGGTAAAGTTAGGCCGTTTGGGGTTTATATGTGTCTATGTAGCTTTCTATTGATACGTGCTGTTTCCTCGTGTTTTTCTACATAGAATGGTCCTGATATCATCACTGGCGTCCTATTTTTGAAGCCGTCTTACTATTTGCGTTTTATATGTGTCTATGCAATTTTCTAATGTTGCCTGCTGTATCCTGGTGTTTTTCTACATTGAATGGTTTTGAAATCATCACAAGCGCCCTAGTTTTGGTAAAGTTAGGCCATTTGGGGGTTTATATGTGGATACGTAGCTTTATAATGAGGTGTGCTGGTTCCCGGAAGTTTTCTACATAGAATGGTCTTGAAATCATCACAAGCGCTCTATTTTTGGGGAAGTTATGCCCTTTTCTGTTGGTGGTGTTCAGTTTTTCAAAGTAACTTTTGGTGTGCCTGTAATTTGCCATTTTGCTGTCTTCGGGTTTGTGGTTTTGTGGGTTTGAGTTCTGCTTCGTAATAATTTGTAGTGGTTAATTTGTGTTCAGTGTTTAGTCGCCATGTTGTTTCTGGGTTTGTACTAGTGGTGTACTTAGTTA
>JAJLRR010000702.1:2524-42846 GCA_030567175.1 Williopsis lachancei
GCTTATTATCGAAAAAAAGTCCAAAAAATTTCCCCAGGGAGGGAAATATGACACTTTTAAGAATAAAACGGAATGTCTGGAAAAGTTTGCAGTTTTTGCTCTAATTCCTTCAGAAATGATCCCAAAGCTCCGAAAACAAGAATTTACGACTCTATAGGACGTCTATAGTCTGGGAGCCCGCGCTACGCGCGCAAACTATATCAAAAGACGAGATATTTGTCTTTTAAGGTCATTTTGACCTCTTCATGACTCTCTTATGTATGGGGGTTGCGCGCCCTGCAACAAAAGTTCCGACAGACACTACCTCGGAATATGTCGCCGTTTCACTCCAGTTGCACTCAGCCACAAATATTACCCGGATAAGAGTTTACACACTGGGGCTCATAACAGACTGACATTCGTGGATCAGGCCTCGAGCTTATGAATTTAAGACCACAGCAATATATAATACGCCCAAGATCTCGGTCAGATTGAATTAGCAATCTTGGATGGTTCTTTGTTGAAATGTTCAAGACTTTGATTCTCGATAACGGCTCTTATGAGATCAAGCTTGGTCATTCTACTACGTCCGTGGACCAAGTTGTGCAGGTACAAAACTCCTTGTCTAAAACGAGAGACAAACGTCTTCTCATAGGAAATCAAGTCAATAATGTGAACGATATCTCAGGCATTCTATTCAAAAGACCAATTGAGAAAGGTCACCTCACAAGCTGGGAAACGGAGAAGCTCATATGGGAATACTGTTTCAACTGCGAAGACTTCAAGTTGGACATTGATCCTACTGAACATGATTTAATCATGACAGAAGCTCCATTCATGCTACCACAATTATCACAAAATTCAGACCAGGTAATATTCGAAGAGTTTGGATTTCAGTCTCTTTATAAGGCACCCACGGGGTCTTTTGTGCCATGGAACTATGAAAAGAATGAGACTCTGTACGAACCGAAACTGGAGAACGATATAAGTGGCATCAAAAACTTTGCAGATTATCAACTAGTTATAGATTCAGGTTTCAACGCCACTTGGATAATCCCAGTTATCAAAGGTATGGTATATTGGCACGGAGTAAGGAAACTTGAGATTGGTGGTCGATTTCTCTCTGGAGTTTTGAGAGAGAAAGTCTCCTTTAGACACTACAATGTTACTGATGAGACTATTCTGGTCAATAGAATCAAGGAGAATGCCTGCTTTGTGACGATGGACTACAGCAAGAGCCAGAGAGAGATGAAAACTCACGCTCGAGAAAATGTCATCGAATATGTCTTGCCTGATTTCAACACAACAACACACGGTTATGTATTGACGCCAGAGCTCAGAGCTAAGTATAAACCCCAAGATCAACAGATCTTGAAGCTCTTCGACGAGAGATTCAGTGTTCCAGAGACTCTCTTTCATCCTGAGATTGTGGAAGTGATGAACAAACCTGGAATTGTGGAGACGATTGTGGATTCGATATACTCAGTACCCGAGTTGATACGTCCGTTGTTGGTTTCTAACATAAGTGTTATCGGTGGTAACTTCAACTTGGAAAATTTTGAGAAACGATTACTGTCGGAACTGAAGATTGTCCTTCCTGTAGAGTGGGACGTGAGAATAGCCAAGCCGGATAATCCAACGACGTATGGATGGGAATGTGCACAGAAATTCAGCGAGAACAGTAAGTATAAAGATGTTCGTATAACGAGACAGGATTACGATGAACATGGGATTCAATGGGTCCAAAAGAGGTTTGGATCACAGTCATAGAATAGTTAATCGATATAATTACACTTCAGGCATGTTATTATATGCTGTAGTCATTAAAGAAATTCGTTAAATACCAAAGACGCTTACCATTCCGTACATGATTAAAACAGTGACGAGGAAGAACACAAGCCATACAAAACCAGTTTGCCATAACTTTCTGTTATTGGAGTCACTCATCATCAAGAAGCAGATCGAAACAACAGAGAAGAATAAACTTGAGATCATTGCAACAACCAGTGTTCCAATGACCAGGGCACTGACATGAGCATCGTCATATTCCATCAAGGAGACGATTATACCCAGTGAGACAGATACCAAGAGAACACTGAGCAAGGAAGCGGACACGGCCAAGAAGATCAGAAGGGTATCATGAGCAGCTTTCGTCTGAGATGCCGAGTCACCGATGGATTCTGCATCGCTATGATCCGTTGAGCCATAGATTGCTTGTCCATCGTCTCTCAAGAGCTTTGGAGGTTCAGTGTTATTGAACATGAATGGCATCTTTTCATGGAGGTAGTTGTTCATTTTACCAGTGACCTTGAAGAGGTATTCGACACCTGACGTTGGGAATAGAGTATCCCCGTCGGAGTCAATATCAATGTAGAATCCGTTTCCTTGTTCTGTATCTGATCCATTGTCAAACTCGTTCCAATATTTGAACTGAGAACTTTCACCAGAAACAGAGTTTTGCTTCGTACTTGCGTCGCTCAATGTTGCATTTTGTTGTGATTGAGCTTGTAGTTTCTGTTGTTTCAAACGACGAGTCTTTGGAGGGTTCTTGCGAATGTCAATGGCATCTTCGCCGAATAGTTCAGCCCAAGAAGGCGTAAAACCAAGTTTGTTTGACAAGTAAAGATGGTATGTTAGGATCGTCAGAGAGTCATCTACTCTGTAGATAAGATGAGAATCCAATAGGGTCTGGAGAGACTCTGGTAGTTTATCCTGTATCATCGGAGGGCTAAATCTTATATCCAATAACGCATAAGGAATCGAAGTTGATGAGCCTTCATCCAACGTTGTCCATTTAGGAGTTGTGAGATCATTTGTTGAAAGTTTAACATTCGATGATAAAGAGATCCATGCTTGTAGCTCAGAGCTCTTTCTCGACTTGGACATCATTCTGAATCTTGCCTTTGTCGAAGATACTTTAACGATTGGTTTGATATGTCTTGAGAATAACCATTCTATTGAGATCTTCTCAAGAGAGTCTAAACTTTCGAAAGAGTTTTCATTTCTTCCATAAAAATTTTCAAACGATTCATTTGAAGTTATCGATTCTAATAAGTCATCGATGAATCCGTCGTCTTGAAGTAGAACATTTGAACTTTTTCTCAATCCACCAATTGCACTAATCAACAGATTTCTATTTGGGTATTTTTCGTTCAACGAAAGGATACCAGGGTCTGTATTCATTTGAATGGATTGTAAATGTCTTGGGTCATCAAGTAACAGTTCAGTTGAGTTATCACTATCAGCTAATTTGTCTGCATTGTTAACGTAGATTGAATTTGAGCGATAATGGTGAGATGAAGCCTCCGTATTCCCACTTTCACCATCATCTTTGACCTTGTTTTCATTGTTGGTAAAACTGGGATGTGTGTTTGTACCTGTCTTACCGTTGGTATCAACGTCTCTTGGCTTATAAAAGTTATCGGCGGACTTGATAGTTTTCAAAACCTGTCTTATTGACATTGATGATCTTTGTTTATGGAGCTGAAGAGTTCTTCTTCCATCTCTAACCGTTTCATCGATCAAGTTGAAGTTTGACAAGAGGAAAAGCTTTAGCTCTACCAAATTATCGTAATGAACGAGAAAAGTTTCTCTCGTGTTACCGTTTTTGATAGATTCAAAGTCAAAAGACTCGTTTGCATTTAGGCCTCCTACAGGGTCCACTCTGCTTGATCTTCTGAGAGAGGCTGATCTTTGTCTCTTTGGGTTGGAAGGTGATTGTGGGGCCTGCGTAGGAGAGAACAGACGTTCTTGTAGGTTTGATTGATTTTCTCTAACGAGGTCATATAACAAAGCCAGTTCTAAATAGAGTCCAACCAAATCGATGTGTATGAACGAATCAGGATTTTTCACCATATACTTGTTGATCCTAGTGTTCAGTTCACCTTCGTCATGCGAATACTTTGTGAACTTCTTTAGTAGTTTCCTAAGACCGGTTTTCTGTATGACTATGAACCTTGATAATTTTTGAAGGTCTGAACTCAATTTCTTCAAGTTTGTTTCAATTTCATATGTATTTTGAAGATCTTCATCGTTATCCATAAGATTCTCCACAAACTGCATACGTCTCTTGATCTCACCTAACTTGGATCCAAGAAACATGTTGATGATGTCTATCTGCTCTATAATAGCATCGTACAGTTGGTCTATCTGTTCTTGCTGTATCTCTGTGAAATGACCATCCTTATTATCCAGTGTCTCTGTGATCTGTCTTATTCGTTTTTTCAAATCGTTGTAGTCGATGTTGTAGCTTCGCCATTCAGGCACAGACTTGTTGCGCAATTGAGCACCAAATTTCATGAGTTATAAAGGGAGTTATGAAGAGCTGGGCTAGATGTACTGGTTTTTGCTGAGGTGGGGCTGTCCAATGGGCTCGAGGACAATGCTTGGTGCCTGGCTTGTCCCTATGATAGTCTCTTTATGATGTGGATGCTGGAGAGCTGGAATATTTAATACCCATAGATCAAGCGGTCCTTATATATAATGGGAAATTCATTTTGGGCTTGTAAAATATTATCAGCTGTGCTGCAGCATAATATTATTATCCATATCTATAATTCGTGAAGCTAATCGTTTTTTTTTTTTGGTTTTTAATAATTTTAATTTAATTTGGCTGCTCATGCAAATTTTAATATGGCAGCTGCAACAAAAATTGTTATTTTTTTCCCTGTCGAGGATATTCAAATTGTTAGCTTACAGCTACTGCACTATATTCAATTATTACGACCAGCTGAGGCGACCGAGAAGAACTCATGTAGACTTGTAATCTCACAGCTTGCATGGTGCATATATATTATATTCCACAATATCAAGATTAATTATAATAGACCATGAGGGACTCAGTCAGATCTGGCAGAAGGAGATCCAATAATTATAACGTCACTTTGAATAATCACATCATGCTGTTACTCTTAGACCGACGCTGTGGATAAGCTAATGTATGGCTTCAAATATATATTATGACGTTACCCATCTCTGCTATTCAAAATCCACGAGGTTGCCGAAAGGCGATGATCTGCGTCTGTGCGCCAGCAGCTGCCTGCCGCAGGGGAGGTGGATGAATAAAGCTAATTGGAGCATAGCTGTATGGCGAGAGCTTAATTATATAATTATAATAGTATTAATATTACAAGCTAATTTGAGTTTAATCCCGCTCAGGCAATACATTGAAGAGCTCCAGTTGAGGTGAAGATGAAACCATCAAGGCAACTTTGTGAAATAGATATCATAACCGGGTGAACAATATGACCAGCTGTGCCAATTTTATTGAGAGGTTGCCCCGGTTAAGAGCAGCTAGCAGACCCTGCGTGTGCAAGAACCAGAAACTAAAGCATGTGGGCACAAAAAAAATATAACTACGACGTGTCGACGTTGTCGACGTCGTCCATAACTAATGGTTGGCCTGGGCCAGCGATTTCTAGCTGCAGCTTTCATATATCTAGAACAGCTATTATGTATTAGGGCTTGGGAGGATCTAAAAAGCTGGGCCTGTATTATAAGCGGAAGGTAAAGAGCACCCAGCTCATCGGTGTTTATCCGCTTTGATGTTGATCTCGATTACGTCTCGTTTATATAATTATCTGGGCAAGCACTGATATGGGCGGGGCAACTGTCCCCAGCTGGGACGTTTCCGTGTAGTATATCCGCTCCGGTGTAGTACTCATATAATTATCAATGCCCGCCTTTCAAGTATATCCTATCATATTGTACTGCTCCGTGTATCCTGATTATACTACAAATGAACGACGTCTTGATCCAAATGCCTTAGCCCACAGAGTACGTCGACGCTCCACATGAGAATAATAATATTATGACTAGCTGCAGTTGGGTCTAATGTAGCAGCAGCTCAGCGAGCTGAATAACAATATTGTATTGATATTATAAGTTGTAATGTCGATTTCATAGCTGCCAATACAGTAAGATCCATATTATCATTATATAACAACAGCTGCAGCAGCAGCTAGAGCTGATATATCCCATCATATTATGACCAGATGATGACCGGACCAGCAGCTGAGTCCCAACTGTATCGAACGGTCCACCTTAACAGGTAGATCTTTGCATGAATAGTCTTTCCCGGCTATTGTCTCCACCGGCAGCTGCTGCTGTGCCTACAGCAGCTAGTGCAGTTATATAATATAAGCAATATTGTGCAGGGAATGGAGCTGATCAGACGTAGCTGTAATATTTCATGAGCAGCAGTTGGCACTAACAATTAATCAGTTTAATATGATCAATATTGCCACGTGCCAGATGCAGAGCGAGGCTACAAAAATTTGATTTTTTGATCCTCTCTCTGCCCCCAAATTAACGAGTCACTTTTAGCCATAGTTGGAAAGTGCTCACACGAGAACAACAGGCAATCTTACCTAAGGGAGAGAATTGGGAGTAACTCGTCGTGTGATGTTTTAACTAAAACGAGAAGCTTCGCCAAAGCATGCTGCTTCTACTGCTGCTACTTCTGTGCTTGATGCTGTACTTTCGATATTTTTACTGGAGCGCCTTCGATCATTATTGGCATGACACGTCAACTTTCACGGAACAATTTTTAGCCTTACGTTTAGCTGCTATAAGATGAGTTATCTTCAGCCCGACATGTCAAAAATGTCAGCGGGCGCTGCTTGGCCCTCGTAATTCTCAATATCATGAACGCCGACGCATTATAATGACATTCAGAGTCACGATCCGACATTCATACCTACGCCGGGCCAATAGTTAGTGTCAAAAGCAAAAAAGCCACACTGCACGTGGTCCGTCTACACCGACTTTTATATTTATGTCTAGTAAATAATAATATTGAACCGGCGAATTATGTACGCACCGCCAGAAATCGGTGGGCTAAACAGGCAGCAGCTAGGCAGAAAAAATAAAAATACACACACATTCAGTGCCGTAATTTCGATCCGGCAGCTGCCCAAATTAGCGCTAGATCGTAGTTGGCTTACCAGCCCTCTAGCCAGCGAATGAGAATAGGGACCTTGGGCGCCCCGATCCTGCAAGGGTATCGTCAGAGGTATTTTTCAAACCCCGAGAGATTTTTCTTGCTTCTCAAGATAGAGGATGGGCAAGCACGATCCTGTAGCGGGATCGTTTGGATAGCAAATATGACGTTACTCCACTAATTTTATGCTTGACAGAAGAGTAAACGTATAATGAACGCCAAAGAAGACACAAACAGTTAGAAAAACTGTCATTTATTACACAAAATATTGTAGCCAGCAGCTAGAGCATATAAGCAGCCATAAACGGCCTCCCAATGAGTCCAAAAAAGCGGGCTTCTACAAGCCATCTTACTCCGGCCAGACAGCCCAATTAAAATAGTTCAATTGTCAACATCAGTACGCAAGAGAGCTTTGAACTGAACTGCATCATGCATATTATCATTCTCTTCAGACATCTGGCAAAAAAAAAAAAAGTCCAAGAGCCTCCATAGTTAGTGACGCACGATGGGTATCGTCCTCAAAAAAAGCAATTAAAAAAACGACCAAAAAACCTGTCCCAATTCGGCGAAATTCTGGGATTTTCGAGAACGATGCCCCCGATCAGGATCACCAGCCCAAGGTCTCTAATTTGACGCCTAGCTGCACGGCATATAAATATGTATACCATATTAGACGTTTTTTTTTTCCTATAGTGTTTATTAGAATATCTGAATAGTGCTATATAAGATTTACCAGTTACCCGCCATAGTAGAGTACTACGGATGAGCAAGCAGAACTAATGTCGGTACTCTATTCTATATAAAAATTAGCCCTTTCTGGTCGGAATTCGCTGATAATATAATTAATATATATGTCGATAATATTGAAGTTATAATTTCACCTCGCGGAGACTGGTACTGTATGTACAGTGTAGTCTCACAGCTCAATAATATGCTGGTCGACCCAGCAGCTGCTGGATGTCTTCATGGTAAGAGGTGCACGCGGCTCGAACCAACGGCAGCAGCACTCCACCGTTTGTAGATCAACAACTGTAACATTCAGACTTGTGAACTTCATCATGCAGAGGTATTAATATATAAAGTGGAGCGCTTTAACAGATGACACCAGACAGTAATCGTCATAAAAAACTGGAAGGTGGTCGAGTCAGAGTACAGCGTAACCCTTTTACGCCACTAGGCATGAGTACAGCTAAACATCATTGACCATATATGTCAGATGGGGCAATCCAAGAATGCCTGGTATACCAGAACTTCAAATCGCTTAACAAAATAAGATACAATTGGGGGTAGCAACAGCACAATTTTATCTCTTTGTATTGACTTGAAAAGTACTCTTCAGAGTCGACAACGGATAGGGAGAGAATAGGACCGAAAGACGTATCAACAGTTCAAAAGCCTAGTGATGTATCCAATTTTATCATACTAAGCTGTACGTATTCCACAACGATCTATATTGCGTCTCACTTGCACATACTTTCCCTTTCAAGACTCTTACAACAACGGTATCCCCAAGAACCATCTTTGTAATAACTGCCCCAGACACTGGTATGATTCTTATAAAAAACCTCTTCTGGATACTTCGAATATACCACATCATCTTCATCAATATCCGGTTGGGCTAGATTCATCTTAGGGTCATTGTTGGCACCAGTGTTCTCATCGCTCAAAACACTCTCAGTGGTTTCACTGCAGTGATTGTCCAATCCGACTGAGCCATGATCCACATATTTATCGCCGTATATACCAAGTAGTTTTGATCTCAGCTGTGCACTCTTTTGTTTGGATTCCTCGGAATCATGTTTCATCTTACGATCAGCTAATGTTGGATTTGAAACATAGTTGGGATTATCAACACCACGTTTTCCCTCGTCCCATGCAAATTTTTTGGATTCCTGGAATTCTTGCGCATCACCAGTAAGATGCTTCACAAACTGGTTTCTGGATTCCTTCATGATATCGACATCTCTCACTTTACGAGACTTTGGGTCATATGACATCGAATCATTACGAACATCCTTAAGATAAACAGCACGATCCTCTCTCAGTCTCACAACTTTTTCGGCTCCAACATCACTCGAGTTAGCCATAGAGAGCTTGTTCTTGTTGGTATTCACAAACTTTTTCATACCTTCTTCCCAAAGACCCAGTTCCTTTAACTCAATCACTTCATCGCTGTCATAATCAACATACTCCTCATCCTGATGTTGCTTTGAGTCCCATCTCTTGACATAGTCATCATATTCATTCACATCGTACCCGTACCATCTATCACGCTTTCCATCATAATCCAAAACTTCGTCGTCTCTAATACCTTTCCCGCTTGATCCGTTACCACTAGTGGCAATGGCAGTTATCCTATTCTTTTTGGGCTTCTCTAAACAATCGCGTCGTACGTGGTCTAAACCTCCACAATTTGTACATTTCACCTTCTGTAGTCTCTTGCTGCTCTTGTTCAGAAGAGTCGTGGGTACTTCAGCATCACGTTTGATAAATCTATCCTGGATTCCTTCACCTTTTCTAGGCTCGCTGTTCTTTGCAGTCTCTTTACCTGAACGATGATGGGCTAGATAGTCATCCGGATCTCCTGTGTTATCCTCAGATTTTGCATACCACGGAGCATCTTTGATAAATTTCGGGATGTGCTCGTTTTGTTTGACCATGGCTTCATGTGAGTACGAGCTGGAAACACGTCTTTTGAATTTGGTTGGTGTAAGTACTGTCTCCTTGCTCATCACTTTCAAATAATGGGTCAAAATTTCCCGTCATAATAATTATTTACATCAAAATTTCGCGTAGCTCTACAATTCAAATTATAGCCAGCTTCGCCAGAGTCCAATATCAATTTAGCGTCAGACACGTCATATTTATAGAAAGCTAGCATATCAGGCTCATATCACATACGGAGGATATTATCCTTATAAAACATAATACAAGTCTACCCGACAATGGATGTCTCTTCCCAGTTTGCATCGGTTTCCATCACCCAGCCGAAGGAGTTCAGTTGGGTCTTCTTCGTGGACTGGCTGCTTACGGTCATACTCGTTGTGTGGATAGTGTTCCATTTCAATAGAATGCTTGCATATATAATATCGGCGCTGCTGGAACTGACACTGTGGAGGCATTATCAAGTTCGAATAGAGATACAGAGTATCAAATTTTCATTCTTAGGGGGAAGAATGTTCTTCCGCAACCTCACGATAATCGATAAAGACCAGACGATATCGGTAATACAGGGGACACTTACATGGCGGTACTGGCTACCAATAGTACGAAGAAACCAAAAAGAACTGACAAGTAACAGCATGGGCGGTGATGCTGCAAGTAACTCTAAACTTCCCTGTCGTATACTCCTGGATGCCAAGGGCGTGGAGTTGTTTCTCTACAACAGAACTGTGTCATATGACAGTATCATGGAATTACTCTCTGACAACAGTGATGTCTCTAAAGTGGGACTCAATGGTGATACCTCAGAAACAGTGTCGTCAGGAACGACTGAGGAGTGCTCAAGGGAGGATCCAACACTGTCTTTTCTAGCAAAACTTCTCCCGCTTCAAGTCAAAATTGAAAAGGGCGCAATTGTTGCTGGAAATAAGACTACACAAGCTGTCATGATTGGGTCATATTCAAACTGTGAGGGTGTGCTGGATCTTCAAGCGTGCAATAGTCCATTAGATCTGGGAAGGATGAGTACTGACATCACTTTTCAAAAGTTCGAATTCATGGTCAAGCCAAACATTATGTACGAAGGACCAGGTGAACTGTTGAAAAAGAGCACAAAAAGATCAAAGATCAAAGGCAAAAGATGGGCTTTGCTACGTCAATTTATCAAAGTATACAATTTTGCATCAAAAAAATCGGAATCATCTGAGGAACACTTCCAATGGAGAGGTTTAGCTCAATATTTAAATGAGGAGACCGGTTCCATATCAGAACTACAGGAGCCGGAAGAAGAATACGCCAAGTATACATCACTAGTTGTTGCAGAGACATGCCGAGTCCACTACTACTATGATATACCAGGGCTGGTACCCTCAAATCCTCAACAGACGAATCTCCTCCATGACTATGACATTGGCAATGGTGGTGAAGCACCGAAGTTTGGATGTGATATTCAACTTTCTCAAACCACTGTCCACTACGGGCCATGGGCTGAAAGGCAGAGACATTCAATCCATCAGATGCTATTTCCCAGTGTATGTACTGATGCTCGTACCCAAACACGTCTATCTACTGGTGACTTGAGAAAATTCACAAGCTTTGAGATCAACATCGAAACTATGGATGACTTCATCTTGAGAGTCCCATTGAGAGAGGTGAGTAAGACCGACAAGTTCAATGAGATGCACAAGGACAATGATGGTGAAATCACTCGGCCATTTGGATGGTTGGAACTCAAATGCTCTGAAAACTCTTCGATGTCTTTCAAGCTTGCACAGATTGCTTCAAAAGCAGGCTTTGACAACATTTTAAACGTCGACCTCCATGACCTTGAGATTAGAACAAGTGTAAATCACGACATCATGCTACGTTCTGAGCAGCACACTGTGTCGGCTGATATTGGATTCCCACTGGAGTGGAATGGCCTTGCGGCGTGGTCTTTTGTGAATACATCCAAAAAGCTGGAACTGTTCTTGCTGAGAGAGCATATAAAACTGATTAGTGACATGTTCACTGATTTTGGAATGGGACCTCCTACTCCCTATGAGAAGTTTAGACCCTTCACGTATGAGTTCATCTGGAACATTATTGATTACAAGCTTTACTTTAACATAAACGATGCCAACATTATCAATAATCCATTAGATTTCAATGATAACTGTTATATGTCATTCCAAGGACAAGACCTTAGTGCTAAAGTTCACATACCCTTAGACACAGTACTGAGAACTTCCACTACGGTAGACTATACTGTTTCTAGCTCGGACTTTTCTTTGATCATTGATACTCCGCCTTGGCATACGTTGAATAATTTCCTAAACGACAAAAAGGTTGGACAGGGTAACGATCTCATTATAAATGGATCTTATACCTACTACTCCGAAGTGGGTATTGACCTTGTTGACACTATAATTATATCTTGCAGGGCCAAGTATGTGGCATTGGAATGTTATGGCTTCGTAATGAAATACATCATGAGTATAAAGGAGAATTACTTTGGTGACTATACCAACTTTATGACTTTAGAGGAATACATAAACAAGGGTGAAGAGACAAATTCAGCTGATGATCCTATTAGTACAAACTTAGATCCTGTCAAAGAACTGAAAAGAATTGAAAATGAAACAGATGTACACTTTTCCTTTTGCATAGAAGATAGCTGCATTATTCTACCATTCAATTTGTACGATTGTCATACAAATATGTCACTACACTTCAACTCGCTCGATCTTGACATTAGATTCACTGACTACTATATGGATATGCAGGCAGACCTGAGTGCCCTAAAGGGGTATCACTTGACTGGTTGTGAACAGGATGCTATATTCGATGTGAAGGGGTTCTCAGTGCCAGAAACAGATGACCTGTTTATTGACAGCCTTTACATCCACGGCCATAGGGCATTTGGGCTACCGCCTGATGAGCCGACCTATTTTTGCAAATGGGATATTTCACCAGGAGCAGTAAAGTTCGATAGCTCGACGGATGTACTCAGTGGTTTGGTTTCAGCTTTCTCCAAAATAGCATATAGCTACAAGAACTATGAAAACCACTTAACTTTGGTTGAGCCGGAATTGTTTGATATAACAGAGCTCGCTGTTGACCTGAAAAGTCTGAGAGTGACAGTCCAAGACCAAGGATCACCCTTCTCGATCAATCTCGAGCTGTGCAACGTTATACTCCGATCTATGGACTTTACAAATGATAGATTCATAAAGAAATTGTTAGTGGACATTGATGAGATAAGGCTCAAAATGCTCAACGCAGAAAGCAGCGAGACGCTATTAGAATTTGGGACCTCTCTACGGTTCACAGACTTTCATCAAGACTTGAACTATACAGAGGTAAGGGAGAAACAAAATGCTCATATCATTCATCATGATGCCCCGTTCCATAGAATTCCATTCTTTATTGATACAGAGGTTAGAAATGAGTACAATGCGGGTTATGGGGCTACTGTTCCCAGCTTCTCCCTCCCAGATGTGGCTCCACCACTGACCAATGATACAGTGGATTTGATATTTGATGATCTTGGAATAGACGACTCTACTGAAATGAACAACGACTCTTTCACGTCCAGCGACAGTAATGATGATAGTTTCATGCAAAATTTTGATTCTAAGTTTCTCCCTTCTTCCAAGTCGTCGGGTCAAGGTGGATTTTATACGAGCCAGCTCAGGGATACTCTCAGTGGAAGCAGGATGAAGCCAACGCAGGACTACCGCTCTAATGATTTCAGGCCTTTAGCAGATGCTGATTCTAGTCATGACACTTCGAATTTGATTTTTAATGTTGGAGAGACCGTTTTCAACGCTAGTGCAGCTTCTTTGGAAGTAATACTGTCTTATACGGAGTCGTTTCTGCGTGTATCATTCAAAGATTCTATGGATGATCTTCAATGCTCCGTACTGAAACACCTCGCAAAAGGATTCGATAAAATACCTTCTTGTATTAATTTACGCTTGGTGTCTCCAAAACTGGCAATGTTGGTCACTGAGAAGCCTTGGAAAGACAATCCATTGGAAAACGATAACGAACATCTTATATTAGAGCTGCTAAGTCCATCGCTTGCTGTTTCATTCAATGATGACAAGGATACAGAAGACACAGAGACTACATTGGCTCTTCATTTGCTATCACTAGATATCTCTTCAAGAAAATCATCTGCCGGTATTGCTCCATTCGATCTGAAAATTGGTGATGTGGAAATATGGGCAAATTCCCTGAGTGAATCAGCAACGTCTATCTCTTTTCAGTCTCTCAACAGTGAACTAGACGCGTCCTCTACTGAGTGGCTAGTAGGCAGAATTGAGCATTTTCTTCAGGTTGCAAGCAAGTTTTCTGTCGAGTACAAACGTGTGCTAGACAATCATCTGAAAGCACGAACTGAGCTTGTTTATGAGCTTACCTTGGCAGCTCATAAGTACAAGATATACCATGACCCAGCTGTTATAACTCGTCCTGCTTATATCATTCGCCTTTCGAGGCAGCATATAAGAAACAATGACAGTTGGAAAATTATCTCTCGGCTCCGTCATATTATGAACAATGCTCCGAGAATTTGGCTTGACGAACGAACATCACAGTTTTTGAACTACAAGTTCGATGCACCTGAGAATGTTCTCGAAAATGTTTTGTCGTCCTTTGCCGACTGGAGAAGCTGGGAGTTGTCAGATGTGGGTCAGAGTTATGTCTTCAAATATGTCTTCGGTGATGCCTCTCAACGCGTGAAATCTGTGAAGCCAGGTGTTTTCAAACTATCTATCGATAACACATCTATCAATCTGCTTTCTAATGACGGTGAAGTCAATTATATCTGTGCTGATTTTCTAGAGATCTCCGGAAAGAAGGATATAATACAGGGCCCCGATGCTAGTACATATTTGCAGCTATCTGACTCCCTGGGAGTACGGGTGTCAAGCTTGAAAGGTCAAATTGATCTTTTGTCTTATTGCCTTGTTCCATTTCTCGAGCTCACTATACCGGAATCTTTGTCAAGCAGCAAAGCTGAATATGCTGAAAAATCTGCTACTCCAGGGTTACCCCAAGAGTTTCACTTTGTTGTTTTGCTCGAATCGCTAGATATCAAATTTGGACTTTCGAAAACTCATCTGAATATCACAAGCAGTGATATTGAGCTATCATCATTCAAAAGTGGACACAAGGATGGTGCTAGTGTGAATATATGCTGCAGCTCTAAGTACTTCGAGGTGGACGTCGCGTCTGGAATCACTTCATTTGCAAATTACTCGCTCTCAAACTTTTCTGCAATCGGAGCAAACTGTGGTGGCATTTTGAATGGAACCAACTTGATTCAGGTTTCTTCTGATAGTGCCTTTTTGACACTTGGAGCAAATACAAAGACATGTGTCGATTTCATGGATGGTCTTGCCAGTGATGTGAGACAGTTGTACTCTATGGATTGGAGTGCTTTTTCCGCAAAACCTAATAGCAAACCTGTTAGTGACCAAGTGGTGATACCAGATTTCATTATCATGATAAACAATAAGAGATTCAGGTGGAACATAGGGATAGTTGATCCATTAGCTACTACTGGCTATATAGACTCCGGATCTCTTGAGTTTATTTCTCGAAATGGAATAGTGCTGCTCGATCTGTCCTCGTCCGTCGTGGGGCTGGATTTCAAGACAACAGACATTGATCGGAGTCTTGTTACTGTGAGCCATTATGGATCTGTGATGTTCGCAAAATACGATATCCGCTCAAACACTGTTGAAGTGGACTGGAAGTATCAACAGACCCGATTTATTATTTCTGAATTGCTGTCTAAACTGAGTTTTGTCCGAAAGACAGTAGATCAGTCCAAGCTGTCTGCTCAACTACTTACCTCGAGCTCAAAGGGTCTCATAGATGTCTTTGATGGTGACCCTTCTACCAAGGACACGAGTGGTGGCTCTTCAACAGCAAGCCTCTGGAGCACTCTAGTCATTGAAAAGGTATCTCTTTCTGGATTGATCGTTTCTTTGGGCATAAACCTGGGTGATATCCTCTATACTATCGAACTCAACAAGATCTTGCTGAGCTGGAATGATATAATGATAGGCAAGAAGAGACCACACGGTGAAGTGAAGATCGCCAACACTAAGCTCAGAATAGAGTCTTCTGACATTCCTGAAGGCCAATCAGATATTCTCGATGCCAACTTGTCACTAAAGGTTGTTGTCAATGCAGAGACTGGTTCGCAGAACTTGCACTTGGAATCTTCTCATTTCTATATCCTACTAAGAACGGCGACAATTATCAAACTACTTCAGCTCTCTAATGACATCAAATACATCATCCAGTCATTGGATCTGGGAAATAAACCAAAAGAAAGTCACGATGTTGCAGGGCCTGGTGTACCAGCCTTCTTCAATATTACCTCTACACATATGCTCTCATATAATTTCTGTGTTGGAGTGCTTTTCGACGAAAGCGGAGAAGATTTTCCTGGCCTCATTGCTGGCTCTGAAAAGATGTTCTTTATAACCGAGGATGGCCTCGGGAAGTTCTCACTGATAAATGCCTACTTATCTGTTGCGAAAGGTACTCAGATATCAAACTTCTTCAGTGTTAGTAACGAGTCTTTCACGGTGAACAGGGCGTTCATGCCAAATATGCAAATCTCGTTCTGCAAATACTCAAAGGAGCATGGTACAAAAATTGGACTGAAGGTGACAGGTGAAGAATTTGATGTGAAGCTGCTGTCTTCTTCTTTCTCAGCATTCGAGCAGACCGTTCAAATGGTATCGACCATTGAAAGACTGAAGAAGACTTTGAGAAACAACACAGTGCCGGCTAAGGAAATAGAATCGGCTGTTCCTGGGAGTTATAAGCTTCCTGATGATTTCACTGAACTGGTGTGCCATATGAACTTTGCAGGTGGAGCATTCGAACTATATCATTTAGAGGAATATGAAACCATGGATGAGCACCTGACACCACCATTCACTCTGAAGACACCAGCTGTCAAGATTGGAGCCGCATATCAAAAGACGAATGGCCCAAAGGATCACAAAATAGATATAGAGGTTTGCACGCTTTCTTCCAGTAATACGTTGGTGTATGAATGTGTACCTGTGCTTTTCGATATGGTGCAAAGAGTTAAGGGTCTTTCGGGCTTGTTCAAGGCTGATAGTTCCAAGCCAGTAGACAATAACTACTCATCTGTCGACCTGCAAGAGTTTTTGAACAAGTTTCACATAGGGTTCTCTTTGAAAATAGACAGGCAAGAGGTCATATTGAGCTGTGAACCATCTGCAAAAGTACAAGCCGTTGTTGGAATTGATAGTATCAACCTCTTACTACAGACTCATGATGACGAAGACTATGAGCCTCTCTGTGGAGTCTTTGAGGTTCGAAATTTGGGAGCTGCATTACAGCACTCGTATTCAAGAGAAGTGAGTGCATCGATTTCCATTCGTGAGCTGTTGTGGTCCCTGATTCTGTCAAAGGAGGAAAGCTTGAAAGTATATATTGCAGGAAGACTCAATCATGTGAGCTCTTACCTAAATCTAAAGCAATTACAGGATGTGAACCTTTTCAAGGACTTGTGGTTGCCAAAGCAAAACTCGGGCGATGAAGATGTTGTACCTGTCAGTCCAGAAACTCACACCTCTGAAGCTGAAGGGGAAACTTTTGTTGCAAAGTTCCAGAAGGCGTATAGTTCAAGTACTACTCCTTGGGCTGCTGATGTTATAATTTCCGACACTGGCTTGGAAGTTGATCTAGGACCAGCATTGGGTATTTTAAGACTACAATTGGATAAATTTTGGGTCAAATCGCGTAAAAAGTCTGTCAGAGAGCAGGATCTTCTCTTTGGCTTCACTAAGATGATTCTGAAATCATCCGGCAGACTTGATTTGTACCTTGATATCAATGATGCTTACTTAAACTCCGTGATCCAGTGGTCTATTGTTGGAGACCATCAAAATATGCCGTTGTTGTTCCTCTCGACAGGATTGGAGTCGATTGATGTCAAAGCATCCTTCGATTATAACGTCTTCTTGATTGGAAAGGTTCAAACTTTCAGCATATCTGTCTTCAACCAAGTTGATCCTCAGATGGTGTTGAAGGACAAATTGGTAGCCTCGACTCAGTGTGGCTCTATTGAAGTTTTTGTGACCACATTTGTTGCTGCAAATATCATGGATATCTACAACACTCTTCTTCGAATCCGTCAAGATAACAAAAGATCCTACAAACAAGATATGAATAAGAAGATTCGTGAGGCTGGAGAGCAGAGAAACTTGAATATTGTCCATCTGCTGGCGTCTCTTAGAACAGAAATCGATGTATCATTCGGGAAAATACTACTACAAGTTCATCCAGGCTCTCTATTGGATAGTCAGGTTCTGATTTGTGATCTAGGTGGCCTTCAGATTTACTTTGAACAAAACGGTGGAGACCAAGCTATCGTGAGCAATCTCAATATGAAGCTTCTGAATATCAATATTGCTCTGTCTTCTCATAAGCTTCAATACCCTGAGGAACATTTGTCTCAAATGAGTATCAATGAGTTCAGAGAATATGCCAACGAGGCGAAAGGTGGAGGTATCTTTATCTTCCCCTCTTGGGAGTGCTTAATGGAGACTAGATCAAGCATTGAGTCTAGAGAAGTGGAGTATACTTACAGAAGTTTCTTTGGAGGAAAAGTTGATATCCGTTGGAACCTTGGTTCGATCAATTTTATCCGTGAGATGTGGACTATCCACGCCAGAGCACTCTCGAGTCGTCTTCAAAAGGGGCCTCATGATGAGGTGCCTCTGATTGGAATAGAGAATCTGGATGAAAATATCGAGGAGAGAATCAAAGATGTGGAATCTGATGACAAGTACACCTATGTTCCACTTTCCACGCCTGTTATAGAGGCTCCTCAGCTAAGAGATCTTGGTGATGCTACTCCTCCATTGGAATGGTTCGGTCTTCACAGAAAGAGTTTCCCTCGTATTACTCATCAGTATGCTATTGTGGGTCTTCAGCAGCTTGTTAGGGAAGTTGAAATGCAGTACAGTCGTGTCCTTGGTAATGTATCGGATTAGAGAAGCAGAACAAAAGCTGTATTTTGTATAGCTCCACATAAGTGAATCTAAAGCTACTCTATGAAATTCATTGATTGCATTATGGTATTTATGATTAGAAATTGAAACTAGCTGTAGCCAAGCTGCTAATGATGGTGGAAGCTGTTATTATTTATTAAAGCTTTAGCTCGTATTTATCATCTGACAACAAAAGTTTGTTGTCATTTACCAAATGTTTCAAGTAAATCTCAATTTCTTCATGCGAAGCTTTGAATCCTCGATCCTTGGGCAACACTGCCACCAAGAACTTATGAATTTGTGCCAGAGGCATAGGTCCCAAATTAGCCAACATTCCCTTGATGAATGGCCAACAGTAAGATAATGAATCTTCAGAGTTTTTCGAAGTAGCTGCAGATGATACTCGTTGAAAGCTTGCTGATTCTGGCCTTTCAACCACTCGATATGCATCTATCGGATTTTCTGTGATGATACCTATATCCTTCCAGAAAGATAACGCCTTTTTAGTGAGGCTATCGCTCATGTTCAATTCCGTCATTATTTCATTGAATGTAAGTGTATCATGTTCGTGGAAGCATGTGATAACTGCAGCATGAATTGGAGCAACACTTAACGAGAGAGTTTTATCTTCAAATTCTAATTCCAACTCCACGAGCCCAGAATTTAACCAGGACATTACTCTACCGGTTTTTACTGTTTTGAATGCTTCTTCATATAGCTTGAATTGACTCTGGAGCTGTTTAGGTAGCGTGAATCTTTCATCTTCAAATTCAGGCCAGTAGGCATGTGATAATATGGAGAAAAGTAAGCTATCCGATATCTTGCCATTATTTTTGTGGATTTCACGATCAATCTTCTCACTATCTTGTATATCTTTAATCATGACATCAAGTCTAGTGAGTTCGTTCTCAGCAAATCTTGTTTTGAGCTGATTTACTATTGTAACTATGCGTGATATGTCAAAGTCCTTCAGTGTTAAAAGTCTTTGAGCGATGACCAATTCAACTTCCTCGATGAATAATCTTCTGTCGTTAAGTGATATCAATGCTTCAATGATATCTTGTTTTTTGAAGTCTGGAAGAGCATCAATAGGAGCAGGATTCCAATCAAGGGTAAGATCATTCGATGCTTGCTCTGACTCTTTCGAAAGCTCTGTCGATAGCTGTGCTAATGAAGTTGAAGGATTTGGGTTTATAAGTGCATTAACGACAACCTGTATAGTATCCTCTCTACCATGCAAATATCTCTTGATTGGTCTGAAAGCAGTATCTAACAAGACACCTGCAGGGTCAATCACTAAGAATGCCTTGATGGTAGATATGAAGCAGGATATTATATCTGAAGTATTTATACCTGCGTGTAAGATTGTCTCTGTACATCTATCTGTGAATGATTTGACAAGATCATTTCTCTGTGATGGAATCATCGTTGCTCTAAGATCTGTCAATGCAGGGATAGATTCTGGATATGCTAAGACAATGTCAAACAGCTCGTTTATTCTAAGCGTTGAAAGGTTTAACCTTGTAAATTCATCGTCTGGTAAGTCATCTACGAACGATACGTTCCAAATTCCCCTTAGTTGTAAGATCTGTGATCTCACTTGGTTTTCATGTTGAAGGTTTAAGAGTTCTTGTGCTTCGAGACCCAGAGATAGTAAGAATCTGTACTGTTCATCATCAGCGGTTGTCGATAGATGTGTTATTTTGGACTTTATGACAGAGTTGACAGCTCTTTCGACAAATGAGAATTCATGTGGAGTCAGATGTATAAATTGCATTGGTGAAAGGAAATATTCCCTTGTCTTTATCAATTTGTCAATCTCAGATATCTCTAGTCGTGATACTTCCATACGGATCTGATCGACGTAGTTTTTGAGGATCAATTCCCATCCATGTTTCTTTTCCAGTTGTTTTATTGCTGATAAACATCTCCTTGATGGTGGTTTACCCTCATGTGTTAAAAGCCAATTTGTAACGATTCCAATGTCATTTTCAAGAGGTTGTTCAGGGATTTGAAACACTTCACGAAACTGTTGCTGAAGCCGTACCATCTGTCCAGTCTGTGATGTTCTAGCTCAACGCTGGTATGATTGGAATGAGCTTTTGGAGATGAGCCGCCGAGTTTGTAAATGCTGCGAAGTTAGCCGCTGAACTAATTGTATAGTTTGTATATTTGTTTTGATTTGATTTGAAAAGTAAACAGAACCAGACATTTTGTATACGTCTGGTGTACTGATTTTGATCAATTATTTAATTTGGGGTAATCATCCGAACACCACATATATAACGGATAATATTTTGATCCATATTAATATTGGCGTGCTTTATACATTTGTATGGCATTAAAGCTGGTCTCTGTGCTTAGCAGCCCATATTATTAACAAAACTATTCGATGTCCATCGATTCCAGAAGACAGAGACAACTTGTCGATCAGTTTGTCGATTTTACACAGGCAACTTCTGCAGTTGCAAGGAATTTTTTAATTGGTGCACGTTGGGATCTTGAAGTTGCAATCAATGAATTCTTAGCATATCAAGCACCAACTTTGAACAGAAGAGATCAACAATCATTGTTGAAACTTTATGATATATACAAAGATGAAGAAGATGATGATAGAATCGGCATTGATGGCACGTTGAAGTACATTGAGGATTTAGGATATGAACCTGAAGATAGGGTTATTTTAGCATTAGCATATTTCTTGGAATCACCAAGTATGGGTGTATTTACAGAGAAGAGTTTCCAGACAAAATGGCAATCTGTAAAGTGAGTAATTCAGAAGGTATACAGAAAGTCATTGATACTAATTGAAAAAAAATTTAGTGCCACCACAATAGAAGCAATGAAAAAACATTTGAGCATAATGGATAAGAGACTATCTGAAGATATTGATTATCTTAAAGCGGTATACAAATTCACATTCACCTTTTTATTAGAAGAAGGACAAAAGACACTACGTAAGTATATTAGTTCATGGTTATCAAGTCGATAAGGATACTAACCATTTTTCAAAAGCCTTGGATACTGCAATTGAATATTGGAAACTTTTATTAGAACCAACATATGGAAACAACGTTTTAATATGGTGTGATTTTATCACTAACGAATGGAAACAAGCAATAAGCAAAGATACTTGGTTTATGTTCTTTGTGTTTTTACAAGAATGGGATCAAGATCAAGATCTTAAATCATATGATGAAACTGCAGCTTGGCCAAGTCTTATAGATGAATTTGTGGAGTATTTCCATGAACAGGAAGGAAAGAATGTTCAATGAGATATTGTGTCCTAGTAATACACTATCACAGCTCAATAATATACGTCATACTGTATACAATACATAAATGCATAATCGAATACAAGGACCCAGCTCTTATTAACTAAGTCAAACGATATTTATCTCTCTACCCTTAAAGTGGATGTAGTTAGTATACTTACTCCTCTATTAATCTTTAAGTCTTACCCTGCTTACGCGGTCAGATGTCACCAGGGCTTCAAATCTATACATGATTATATCAGAGATGAAGTTTCGGTATGAAAGTATTAATATGTTTGTATGAACTGGTGCGCTTGATTTCGAGCTCATAAGCATTTAAATCTTTGTATAGCATTCAGGTTGATAGATCGTAAAGACTTGAGACAAAGAGTCCTATCCATTTAACAGTTTAAACACTTACTAGTTGTTGTTATAGCTCCCTTTTTGGAATAATTTAGTATTAGTCTTCTGACACCCGAACACCAACTGCCACGTCGAAATTTGAGAATTACGGGAAGGCAGTGAACAAAATCAATGAACAAATTCACCAAAAATGACCTTTATAAGAGAAGAGTCACTGATCAACACATAACAACACCAATATCATTATAACATAATGGCTGCTGAAGGATTAGAGAAATTGACCGAGGTTCCAGTGGAGTTCTTCAAGGATGGTACAGCTTTTGTACAAAAGTGTACGAAGCCAGATAAGAAAGGTAAGTCATGGGTGGTGCTAGAAAGCAATTGTTTATTCATCATATATATTCACTAACTAACTTAAAATCTTTACAGAGTACCTCAAGATCATCAGAGCAGTCGGTATCGGTTTCATCATGATGGGTGTTGTCGGTTATGCTATCAAATTGGTAAGTTCTGTGCCTGTTCCTTTAGTGCTAATCTAGCTTCGTTCAACATACTAACAAAAAAATCACTACAAATTAGATCCACATCCCAATCCGTTACTTGATCGTCTAAGCACTTTTATAAAATACAAAGAGAAGCAGGAAAAAGAGAGCTATAAGTAAAAGAAAATGTTTACTGGATGTAACGAAACGATACTGGTCTCTTTGACTTGCCCATGAAGAGCATGCCAATTTTTGAGCTGGTTTCATTATGCTTTTGAAGGCAAGACAAACTGGACTATTTTGAGGGTGTAATCTCTCTGCTACCAGTATTATCTTTACATTATCGAAATCTGTACACTAATTACGTTTTTAAAGCAAAAAATGTAGTAATTTTGAGTAAGTAAGACCCAGTTGGTCATGAGCCGGCAGGCGATAAGATCAATACTCAAATCACCAGCGCCGCTAACTCACGTCCAGCTGCTTCTGTCCATGTTGGCTTTATCTGTTGATCTACAATTACACACCGCCAAAATGCTGACAGCGACGCCGATATTCGTAGGGCCCACAAAAAACAAAAACGTGTAAAGTACTGCAGTCAGTGATTTGTATAATTTAGCTCATTCAGATTTAGACTTAAATACCGAAGAGCCAGCAGAAGCACAACAGAGCAACATCTCCACATCCATCAGAACACCAGCAGGGCTTCAATATGAGCTTCACAGCCTTGCTCAACCAGATCAAGCACAAGACGTCGACATCGGACCAGGCCCGGGTCTCCCCAGCTGCAGGCAGAGCACAGAGAGCATCGCCTAGTCCTGGCCCAGGAGGCAATAACACTGGTGATCATAGCAACAAGGTAACAGCCAATGGCCAAATACCGCTGAATGCTGTTCCTAAGGGCTATACACCGACTCCAATGGACCCTGCTGTACAGCGTCTAAAGGAACTACGAAGATTGCAAAGGGAGAAAGAAGCTGCATCGAAACCAAAGGCCAGATCATCCACACAGCAAAGACCACGAGTCCAAAGAGCATCATCACATTCACCAACAAAGAGAACACAGAGCATATACGCCGCCAATGATAACAACACAGTAAAACAACAGAGAAGATCGGCATCTCCAGTGAAGAGATTATCATTCGCTGAGCTCATGAATCAGGCTCAACAGAAGACAAAGACCTTGAAAGAGGTTAAAGAACCATCTCCACAGGCAGATGTTAAATTCGTATCAAAGACTAAAAGAGAACCCAAGAGTGCTATAATACCAAGAAAGAAACCTGTTAAGCCATCATCCAGTACATCTACTCAAGGATCATCTAGAAGCACCGTGATAACTAAGAATAAAATTTTAAAACCATCGGTTCCAAAACCACTTGCTCGTCCATCTGCTAAATTACAGGCAAGATTAGCTGCGAAGCGTAAATCAAGAGCTGAGAATGAGATGTCTTATCAATCGTACAACAATAGTCGTAATGGTAATAGAGATGAATATGAAGATGAAGATGAATATGACGAGGATGACTTTGTCGTTGACGATGATGAAGATGATTACGATGGACAGATCAATCAACAAGATCAAGGTTATGATCGTGATGAAATCTGGAGAATGTTTGGTAGAAATCGTCAACAGTATAACGACTATGACGATGATCTCTCTGATATGGAAGCTACTGGTGAAGAGATCCTTAGAGAAGAAACAAGAGCTGAGAAAACTGCAAGATTAGAAGAGAAAGCTGAAGCTGAAAGAGAAAGAAGAAGAGTGGAGGAGAAAAAGAAAAGATTGGGAAGAGCATAAACAGAAGTATCATAAACATTTAATTAACATATATGCTCACAGGTGAAGCATATCAAACGTGTCTTTATAATAACAATGCATCGTATATCTCTATTTAAGTATATATACACACAAGACACTATATTATATTATACATTGTAGTGATAAGTAGTACTAGTAGAAGGACCAAAGTGGAAATATTATTCAGATTCGTACTCAAAGTCATCATCATCCGACAGCTCAATAACTTCATGTTCATGAGATGGTGATTTACCTTCATCCACAATCTGTGCTTCGAATCTTTTATCAAATTCATTGTCAACGATGTTGTCCTTATTGATGGAGTTTATTGTAACATTCTGTCTTGTTTGAGATTTTTCTTGTTTGTTGGTATCAATACTTTCATCTTCAATACAATAAGCATCATTATCATAATTATTGTCATTAAAATGGTCATTATCTTTATCTTTATCGTTAAAATTGTCTGGTTCGTTATATGGAAAATCTTTTGGACTAGTCACAACTTCAGAAGGGATATCCTGAATAGGGTCATCCTTTTTTCCTTCATCAGATGATATGTTCTCAACGTCACTATCTTTGTAGTCATTATCGTTTTCAAGGTCTCCGAGGCCATCCATAAAAGATTCAAATTCGTCAAGCTCATTATGCTGGTCGTCTCCGTCTGTGCCTAACTGTTCATTTTGAGCCAATGAACCTTCTCGTGAGCTAGGGCTCCTTTCCGGATTATAAATAGATTCCTCCTCTTGGAACTTATTCTTTTCATTTACACTACTTTCCTGTTCATCTTCAACAAGGAAACCTGCGCCGTAATCTTCGTAGTAATTGTCGACATCTTGAGTTGTAGACTTCTGAGGTTCTTCCTCGTCTTCCAGAATGAATCCACCAGCTTCCATTTCGTGATCATTCTGATCAAGATGATCAGTGTCTTCCTCATCAACCATGAACCCACCAGCTTCCATTTCGTCATCTTTATTATTATAATCATTATTGTCTCTATCTTCGGGTAAGAACCCACCTGCTTCAAACTCGGTTTCTTTCTTATCCTCCTCTCCATTGTCACTACTGTCATCATTGTCCAAATATTCTTCATATTCCTGTTGTAATTTCTCAAATTCTTCATCTGATGCCATTTCATCATCAGCATCTTCTTCGATTTTACCATGAGACCTATCGAGACGACGTTTGATTCTCAGTTTTGACAACATAAGACTCCATCCTTTCAAAGCTCTTATTTCAAGTTTCAATCTCTCCTTCTCTCTTTCCTCTGTTTCAATCTGTTCTTGAATAGAAGGTAAGATATCTTTAAAATCCTCACCAACAACAACACCTTCGATCCTAGGTGTGACTTGTCGTCTATCGAATTTAAACCCAACAACAGCCGGTGCAAAATCAATCTCTAGTAACTTTGCTGCAGCTTCTGCATATGGAGTCTTGATCCAAACAGCCCCCTTTGGGACCATAGAAGGAACAAAGATATCGATATTACCGTATGTGTTCTTCTCTATCATTCCATCGATAGCAGGAGGTGGAACAAAAAGCTCGGTTTGGAAATCTGCATATAAACGTTCTTCTCTATCTTCGTCATCGTTATCAAAGCTCATATTTCTAGCTATTTGTGCACTGGTCTTTTGTCTCACTTTAAGTGGCTGTGATCCGGGTTTTAAAACACGTCCGAGTTGATACCAAGCTCTCGGTGATCTTAATGTTTTGACACATGATCTCTTATAAACAGGAATAGAATCATTCTTACCCTTGATTCTCAGAGTACCACATGATTCTTTAGGATGTAGAACTTCATTTGTCCTTAAATCTCTCTCCAGAGCATAGAATGGATGATTCTTGAAATCCTGGATATTATCTGGCATACCTTCCATTTCAGCCTTTTTTATGAAATATTCTTGTTCATATTTATCAGCCTTGTTGGGTGGTCTAGCAGATAGAGCATCAATGAATCCACTATACCAGATATCTTCAGACTCATCTTTTGTGATTCTTTTCTTCCTTGTTCTTGCATAAAACTTCTCTGCATATCTCTTTGTTATATCTCTTACTCGACCTTGACGATCATACCCTATGACATATGTCAAAGTGTTATGAGGATTACTCATTGGAGGTTCGAATTTACTCTTTGTCTTTATATTTTCGATTATTTTGAACATTATTGGATCTATCGTGTACCAAGTCTTTGAAACTGTATCCCATGCTTCTGCCCAAAATATCGGATATTTCATCTCAATCTCAGCTCTGCTTGCCATATGAGAAGTTGACATTGGTGCATTTCCACGTCTTAGAGCTTTAACTTTATCCTGAATGGAAGATGGTTGTGCTCTATCTGTGTTTTCTTCTACCGATTGAACAGGTTTATGTTTGATTTGCATATTGGTAAAATCTGGAGGTTGTAATGAAAACACCAAACGTGATGGAACATCCGCTGCTCTCAGTAGAGTCACAAATCCCTGAGCACCAATATCTCTACTTCCTCTTCCCTTTGTGATACATTTGTAAAATCTAGAGAACGGTGTGGGACTTCTCTTTACATTATCTTCTTCATACCAATCTTGTTTGTAGAGACCTTTGTTCGAAGTGACTTTGTAGTATTTTGTCCATTTCTCCAACAGATGTCTCAGTCCATCAAGAAATTTTCTAGTCTTGATCTGTGGCATCTTGATTGAGCTTTTAGGATGTAATTCATCGTAAATTTGAACAGTTATCAACTTTCGTAGATGTTTATGAAGTTCTTCGTTATTACACCATTGATTCCGTATGAATCCATGAACCATCATCGTTGCAACACAGTTTCTGTGTATATTCTTTCTTAGTTCTCTCTCTTCTTTACCAATCACGTTACGTGTATTCTTCTTCTTCTGTTTCCTTACCGGTTCGAGATCCTTCTTATCGAGTTCTATGGTGACATCTCCCTTGATCGCTGCTGAAGACTTTGGTACAATAGTCTCAACATCCACGTCTTCAAAGTCATCGTCATCGTCATCATCATCATCGTCCTCCTCTCCAGAGTTATTGATCATACTGTTATCATTGTTACTAATGTCATCATCATCCACATCAATCTCAATAAACGTTGCTTGCTTTTTCTCTTTATTTGGTTCTGGAGTCTTTTGTAAATCAAATGATACTTTCGGTTCAATCGATGGTTCTCTCGATATGAGATCAATGACATCACTATCTTCAGTGAAATCGATAATTTCTGGACCGCTGTGTATTTCTTTGACCGATTTGCCACTTTTGTCATTATCAACTTCTTCCTCTTCTACCCTTTCTGTCTTTACGCATTTCCTTTTACGTCTCTTTAGAGGCCTCTGAACCTCGGCGGTGTTACCGTTACGAGCTGCTTGCCTTACGAGTTTGCGATACTCGGATGGTATTCCACTCATCTCTCGGCTTGCTTTCTTGCTTGCTTGTTGGACTGTTAAAGAGCAAGAAGAGTATTTACGTTTTACGTCTTGACACAATTTCCGTGAAAATCTACTACTTTGTGACTTGCACAATATCACCATCAACTAGCTCGGAACCATAAAACACCAGCAGCTCACTGAAATAGAACATTGAAGGTGGGAAGGGACAATTGATTCCATGACGATATCCATGTTTATCTCACGGTGTCGGTGGTCTCCACTTTTGACTACCAAAATACGACATCTGTCAGTTGGAGTAAGACAACAAGCACTTAGTTCTATTCATACAAAGGCATACACACAATCGGAAGATCTGATAGCTTATGCCGATTCACAGATACTTAGCGGCAAGGGAACAACATTCTCTCATGGTCTGAATCATCCCGTTGTCGGTAATATCGTCACACTGAAGGATTTTCGACGAAATGTTGTGGATTCGAATGCTCATAAGAACAATAGACGATTCAAAAATTTGAGAAAGGGGAAAGCACAAAGTCTGTTCTGTATTCTTTTACATTCGTTACACTACGCTTGTCTACCGAGTGAAAGGCTTATAAGTGGAACTAAGTACTTCAGTGGTGCATTGGCCAATGAATTGTTGAACAATTCAAGGTCTCAACAATCGTTAAAGAAGAATTTAGAAATCGTTCAACGTGATACCCCAAATTTCCATAAAATGAGAGATGAAATCATCTCATTGTATCTTCACGGTGATGAATCTATCGAATATGACAAATCAAGGCTTAACAAGTTGGAAGATATCAATTTTGCATTGGCCTCTTTAAGGATCCAGGTATCAGATATTTCATCTGATGAGATCAAATCATACATCAGATGTATCATATCACAGTCCGTGACAGACGCATTCAATAGCATAATACATCTACAGCATCATACAACACAGTTATTTATTAAGAGAGATATCTTGGATAGAATACCGAGATCTTCCTCTGAAGCTCGTATACTCGTCCAACTATACCAAGATCTAAAGGGTTATGATACGTCATTTGATTCATTACAACATCTTGTACGATATACCAAGATGTATGACATTGGTCTTTTAGAGAACTTGATAGAGTCTATTGTCAATCAAGAGAAGCTTACTGATATTGAATGGAACACTTTGGTGTTTAAGATTGCAGATGACCCTCATAGAGTGTATTCAAAGGAGTATTCATTTACACTCTTGAGGTCACAGAGAACCATTTTGGACCATATAAAGGGACATCAGGGAAATATTAAACTTGCAGGATATTTAGGTATGACTCTAAGTCTATCAAATCTCTCTAAAGAACGATCATTCCAATTCTTTGAGCTTGCAAAGAGCCATGTTCATACTTTAGATGATGAAGAACTGTTTAACAGAGTAAAGATAAAGTTGAGTGTATCTTCACAAGAACTTTTTGATAATATTTTAACTCTTCCAAATAGCTTAAATGAAAACAGTTTGATTCAAGATGCATTCCTTCAAACAGCAAGGGAATTAAAATTTGATTTACAAAATGATGATGAATCAACAGTTAAACAACTAAAGAGTTCAACTATACATTCTAAAGATGTCTTGTTGGATCAATTACCATTACATGAGATTCTAGATCGTGCAGAGAATCTCGATAACAGATCAATCTCTATCCTGATCAAAAGGTTGTATAAGACAAATGGATCCATTTCGATTTTTAAATCAGGGCCTGATTGTGCAAGGTATATCTTTAATTCTTTATCTAATCCAACAAGACCAATAATTGGACAAATGCTTCTTGGTGAATCCAAACAAGATCCCAAAGGTGCATATGAACGGTATAAGGTATATTTACAGAGTGACGATTCAGTCATTGTCCCTAATGAGAAATTCCTTTTATCCCTTATTATTCCTTCTATTACAAATGATGGTCTTTATTGGGAAGGAATTGAATCTTATAAGATTGCATCTTTTGAATTTAGAAAAATCGTTAATGCTAATGATGAAAATTCTATAATTATAAGTCCAATGATTCCCTCGATGTACCTTTGGAGAAGTTATATCACTCTTTGTGGTAAATATTCAATGAACGATGAGATATCTGAAATATTCCAATTATGGAAACAATTGAGATATGTTCCTGATAAACAAACTCTATCAATGTTATTAGGTGTGTTTCCTGAAGATATGGGTCTAAGGATTAGAGAACATGGAGTTGAAAATCTATCTCCTGAATCATATGATGAGATTATAACCGATGTTTGGGATTGGCCCAATACCAGTGACGTTCTGTATTGGAAGGATAGATTAACCTTGAGATGAGATCATGTGATTATACTGCAGTGTACATAACATAATATTGTATATTTATTTATTTATTATTCATTCATCAGACGAGGTAGTTCTGGGTAATGTATCATTGACTTTATGAGCAGAGTGAACACTTTCTATACTATCACGTCTATCAATTACTGACTGATCTTTGGATAAACTGTGTACTTGTTCCATAGGTTGAGTCTTTGAGTCTATCTCCAAGATTCTAGACTGTGTATCTTGTGAATCATCCAATTCGTGAGAATCTTCTAAATCCCCATGACCAAACCATCTAAATCGACATAACCAGATGAATTGACTTAAAAAGATTCCAATCTCCATAGATGCACAGATACTATACAACGTTATACCCATGATATCCATATTTCCAACAATGACACTAAACATGGAGAACACTGCACCCATCAAATCGACAAAGAGGAATAAGAAATGGATCCCTACAACACGTCCTTTACGTTTAGCAAGTTCGATATATGGTGGAACTAATCCCAATGCTAAGAGCACAGATGCCAATATTCCAAAGATCAACGTAGGCCATTCTGTTCCCCTGTCATAGAGAGGTCTTAACCATGCTATGAATCCAGCCTGGGCACCTGCTGCTCCAAGGACAAACGTTGTCACAATCGTGATGATCTTCCTCCTTGGTAATTGAATCGGTGGGTAGTACAACGTCTGAACCCATGCAGTTGTACAGAAGAAGAAGAACAATTCAGGTTGGACTTGAACAGCCATGTTGGCCCTTGTAGAGATGAAATATATGGCAAAGGGTACACCACATACTGCCCATAGAAACATCATCATCGGTGGGAATCCTTCACAGTTCTTTCTCTTCCAGTTGTACCAGATCTGTGGTATCAGTTGGATACACCAACAGACTGTGCCGATGGTGGCCAGCACCGTCGAGGCCTTCTCAGAGATTATCCTGTGGCTGTTAAGAAGTAGATAAGCGGTGCTTAGTCTGCCAATGAGTTGACGTAGTTACGGTTTACTACTTCTTTCATTTATCAAATCGGGGTTATCCTATTGTTCTTATATTGTCTAAATGCCCGCCTGAAAGATTATTAGAGGCGCAATCTATAATAGTGACATTTTTTTTTTTGTTTTTTTGGCGGAAAGGTCCCAGTGTCCCGTATAGGCAACTTTTTGCGTGGCCGTCGGGTTTTACTGTCTCAACTTGGCCATTGTTGACGTCGTTTAAGATGATGGTGCTGTGCTATACGACGTTCTATATCATTATATATGCTATAGCATATGATCTAACTATGTAGTATGTGCTCATTCAAGTTATGTAATATTGTTCTCCTGCTTACAACGGATCACTTCACGAAGCAGAACCTCTAAGTACTCATCCTTACCGTGCTTATCTAGTTCGAGTAGTGAATTGCGAAGCTTTTCTAAATATTCTATGTTTTCTCCACTTGGACCCTTTGAATTACTTATGGTCTTTGCAGTATCTCTTAGATCTTCTGGTCCAATAAATGACTCATTATCGATTGTGCCAATGTATACAGTACTAGTTAAGATGTGTTTCCCACTGGATCTATCTTTTGGTAATTCGCTAATGGCCTGTACTAATTCATCCTGATGATGAATTATAGGGTCATGATGCAACAAAAATGGGATCTCATGCACTGTATAACCATCTTGTTCTCTTACGTCAAGATATTCTGATACTTCTTTAGTATGTTCAGCAGGGATATAATATGCACAAGCCCATACTTTAAGATCTTCTTTGGAGATTGCTTTTAATTCCTCTAAACTAGAATCGTATTGCAATATATCTTGTAATATATCATCATTCTCTGTAATATCTTTATACGGTACAAGTGTAACGACTCTTCCTTTATGTTCAGGTGTACCTCTATGATCTGAAGATGATTGCCAAAATCGACGTGCAAATCCATGAATTATTCCAGGTATTACATATCGAGCATATGGAGGTGGTTTGAAGATAAGTGATCCATAACCGAGGACCCACATGGGTTTATCATTATCTATTGTCATATTTATTGATATCCTTATGTTTGCCTTTGAATATGATCTATATGAGATTGTATGTAATTTAGATCTCAATTTTAAAATTCTGTACGTCGTAATTTATTACCGTAATGGGAATTATATCGGAATTTTGAAATAAAATACCAACTATTATATGATGTCCGGGTGTGCTGATTCATTTTTATGAAAGAGAACTACATCAACATCATATCATTGATTAAATCTGTCTCCATACAGTGCTTTTCAGAAGTAAAATTAAGACCAATCTGAACAATGATCTCATATGTCATTCGCTCAAGATCTTTAATACCCAACAGTCGATTGGTTTCATCACGTTCATTCTCATCAACATCTCCAAAAAATCTTGAAATTGATGAGATTAAACTTAAAGATTTAGATTCAAAATGGTCTCAAAAATGGAGATCAATATCTCCAAATGGTGGACTTTATCCAATGGAGAAACAAAAAGAGATCAATCTTACCAAAGATAAGAAATATATTTTGTCAATGTTTCCTTATCCTTCAGGAATGTTACATATGGGTCATGTTAGAGTATATACCATTAGTGATGTATTATCAAGATTTCATAGGGCAAATGGTACAACGGTGATTCATCCAATGGGTTGGGATGCATTTGGACTTCCTGCTGAAAATGCAGCAGTTGAAAGAAATATAAATCCGGGTGTTTGGACAAGGGATAACATTCAAAAGATGAAACAACAGATGAATATGATTTTATCTGATTTTGATTGGGATAGAGAAATAACAACATGTAATGAAGACTATTACAAATGGACTCAAAAGATCTTTTTATTGTTACATGAAGAAGGTCTCGCGTATAAGAAAGAAGCTGAGATCAATTGGGACCCAGTGGATCAAACCGTTCTTGCAAATGAACAAGTCGATGCTCAGGGACGTTCATGGAGATCTGGAGCCATTGTAGAGAAAAGGCTATTGAGTCAATGGTTCTTGGGTATAACACAATTCGCAAGCGATCTTAACAGTGATCTCAGCACACTGGATAGATGGCCCTCAAAGGTGAAAGCAATGCAAAAGAATTGGATCGGTGAGTCTCATGGTGCTGAGATCGTCTTCCCCTCTGCTGATGGTCGAAATGATCTAACTGTGTTCACAACAAGAGCTGATACGTTGTCGAGTGTTCAATATCTGGCTCTTGCGTTGGATAATCCATTGGTTGTGGAACTTGCACAAGGTGATCCAGCATTGAAAGATTTCATTAAAACAGCTGAAACTCTACCAGAAGACTCCAAGGCAGGTTATGAACTTACAGAATTGTCATTCACAAATCCATTATCAAGATCAACAAAAATCCCCGTATTTGCTGCTCCATATGTCCTAGGCTCTTATGGAAGTGGTGCTGTGATGGGATGTCCAGGTCATGATAAACGTGATTTCGAATTCTGGACGGAGAACAAACCAGGTGTTCCTGTTATTAAATCAGTGTCTCCAAAGGATCCAAAGAAACAAAAGATTGACGATATCAACGGTCCATTCACAGGTGATGGTATCCTTAATGAGCATGCTGGTGAATTTGCAGGTTTAAAGAGTAAAGAAGCAAGAAAAACCATCGTGGAACATTTAGCAAAGCATAACATGGGTAAACACAAAACACAGTATAAGATCAGGGATTGGCTTATCAGTAGACAGAGATACTGGGGTGCTCCGATCCCAATCATCCATTGTGACTCATGTGGTGATGTTCCTGTCCCAGATAAAGACCTACCTGTACTATTACCTGATGATGCAAGGATCGTTGGAAGGGGAAATCCATTGGCTAATTTAGAATCTTTTGTCAATGTCAAATGTCCAAGTTGTGGAGACGATGCTAAAAGAGATACTGATACAATGGATACTTTTATGGATTCATCATGGTACTATTTCCGTTATACGGATCCAAAGAACAATAAACAACCGTTTGATTTTACAAAAGCCACAAATGCATTGCCTGTTGATATTTACATTGGAGGTGTGGAACATGCAATCTTACACTTGTTATATTCAAGATTTATTGCCAAATTCTTATGGAAAAAGGGTCTATGGGATGGTTCAAAATCATTCGGTGAACCTTTTAAACAACTTGTAACACAAGGTATGGTCCATGGAAAGACATTTATCAATCCACAAAATGGAAGATTCTTAAAACCTGATGAATTGGATCTGAGTAATCCACAAGAACCAAAGATCTTGGCTTCTGGATTAACTCCCGAGATTGCTTATGAAAAGATGTCAAAGTCAAAGTATAACGGAGCTGATCCTTCTGAATGTATCGAAACCCATGGTGCCGATGCCACAAGAGCTCATATCTTGTTCCAGGCTCCAATCTCAGATGTCCTTGTCTGGGATGAATCAAAGATCGTCGGTATTGAAAGATGGCTCAAACGTTTAATCCAATTGTCTGTTCAAATTCCAGAAAAGCTTTTTGAGAATAGAGAATTACCAGAACAACTTTCAGAGCCAGAGATCAAGTTCCATAATGAGACAGAGACGCTTTTGAACTCAGTGACCAAATCTTTCAGTAGAACTCTTTCACTGAACACTGTGATCTCTGATTATATGAAGTATACCAGGGCCTTAACTTCTGCATTGGAGGCGAACGATGTAAACATCAACTTGGTCCTCAAACAGTACAAGAAACTCATCGTTGCTGTATCTCCAGTGACACCTGCTTCTGCAGAAGAAGCATGGGAACTTTTATTGAAGAGACTGGATCAGCCATGGTGTAGTGTGTTTTCTCAACCATGGCCAGAACTAGAACCTATTAGAGAATCCAACTTGACCATATATAACATCTTTATTAATGGTAAGATGAGACTTCTTCATGAAGATATGAAGGATTTCTATGGTGATGATGAGACTTCTATTATCAATACCATCTTGGCCAAAGAAGATGCTCAAAAATACTTTGAAGGTAAGGCCATTAAGAAGGTTATCTGTAAGCCAAGAGCTATCAGTTTCCTTCTTGAATAAACTGTATAGGTCTTGACCTTTTTGAATCACTGTATAGAAAATATGATAGAAGAAGAAAAAAAAGAAGAAGAAGAAGAAGAAGAAGAAGAAGGTGATGATTATGATAATGACGATGAAAACATTTAAAATGCATAGATACGAGCATGATGTACATAGAACAATGTATCCTATTGAATACTCGAGAACGATAATTATCTCTTATCTACCAAACTTTTCAAATGAGAAAATAACAAATCTGATAATCCAACATATCCTTGTTTTGCCAGTTCTTTTAACACATCAACTCTCAAATCTTCATAGTTCTTCTTGAGCCATTTAGAATTAGGATCATCTAATAAATCCTGTACTGAATCTGTTGTTAATGGACCTTCATGTCTTGTCTCACATTCTGAATCTTCATCTTCAAATTTTCTCAAGATATCAGCAGTTAACGATGCAAATGCTGGAGAATGATGAAGGTTAAATAAAGTCTTAAAATTGGTATTTTGATCAAATATTGGTAATGTAGTTTCAAAAGCTTGGATGAAAGAATTTGAAAGTCCAAATGCATGTGCATTCTTACCAATATCAAAAGCCTTGTTTCTCCAAATCAAATTACAGATATCCACAACGTATGAATTATGAAGATTTGTTAATTGAACAACTTCATCTGTTGGTTCTGTATCTTTTAAGATCGTCTTGCTATAATTCAAATGGCCACAAATTTCAGAAAAGATCAATGGATCATCCATGAATAGGAGTAAATAGACCAATGATTGAGGAAGAACAACATCATGAACTCTCAGATGAGTTGGATCATTCACACGTTGAAGGAATTTGATATAATTTATGATGGAAACTCCCAATGAACGATTGAATTCATGTTTACGTAACAAGTTGGATAACATGTTAAGAATTGAACGATGCAATGTTGAAAATGTATCAATTTCCAACTGTTTATCATATGCTCTTTTCATCAAAATGGATAATGCATCAAGATAATAAACGTTCCATTCTGTACTTTGACTATATGATAGTCCATTATAGAGCTTAACGATGACTTTTAATTCATCTATATGAGTATGATCAAGCATCGTTAGAAATGTACAAGCATATGGCCATACTTCCTTATGACATGTTAATATGTCTTCATCTAATAAAAATCCATCAAACAATGCACTGGGTATTTCATTGGTCAATTGAACGTATGTCTTAATGTCTTCTAAAAATGATTTCTGTTTACGAATTGTGATAGCGTTGAAGTTTGTCAATATCACATTGATCCAGTTGTTGAGACCCGCATGGTCATATCTCTTGCCTTTCAAAATCATAGCCATCAATGGGAATCTCGTTGGGTCAGAGATCATTGAACTCCAATCTCTGGGTATCTTCACTTTTTGTATATTAGAGACAAATTCATGAATCGTTGTAATGTTATGGTTTGTCATTGCAACTGACGAAGGTGTATAATTGACTTTATTCAACGATGAAAGATGACTTCTCTTGAGAAGTTTTGCCCTAAATTGTTCCATATATCGTATTTCTTGATTACCAATTAATGAATCTTTACCGTTCAATATCAATAATTCCCTTAGATACTCTTCATTTGGATGTTGAAATACATTTGATCTAACACTTGGGAAAGTATTCAATAATTCCTTCGGTTTATTCTCTCTGTAAAGCAATGCCAATGCAACAATCTCATCAGCCATATGATTTTTAGAGAAAAGTTCTATAAGTTTGTTTATCCTTGAATCTGTTACATGATGAGGTTTTGTAGCCAAGAAGAGTAAATGAGCTAATCTAGGTCTTAGATATCCATAGTCCAGGTATTGGAAGATCAACCCGTAGAGATTATCGATTAACTCATGGTTGATGAACGAATACACGGATATCAGCCATGTTGCCAGTGCGAGTTGTGTTGTTGTCGGTAATCTCTTGTGCTTGTTTGATACCGATTTGGTGCCAAAGGATGAACAGATCATATATACACAATCATCGGGCACAGTACCTTTAAAATAAAGACATTGTCGTATTATTCTGTTTCTCTGTGAGCTCATGAGTTTGATTGAAGGGTCCGTTATCAACTTTATCAGTGAAGTAAGCTCTTGTCTGTTGACGCCATGTCTCTTTATGGGGAGTTCCAGTAGCTTATCCAATGAACTGGGGTCTGTTAGTGGAGTTAGTATACCAGGTGTCATGATTTAGAAAAAAAAAGTTGACATACCTGTGGATATCTCTTCTATGATATGTTGGACTTCCATCTTGTTAGAAAGAGCAGTCGTAGACTTGGTGATTGAGGTAATCTAAAAGTCTTCATGAGTATGAATATCTTTGTTTATTTTGATTTTAAAATGTAAACAAAGCGGTTATGTAGCCCCTGTTTATAAATCTGGTACGTCCACTACTTCAAAAGTGTATGGATCGATCTGATCGGATTTTATCATTTTGTTTCTAAAGACAGATACAACAAAAGTACTCCATATACTCAACGTCATATCCAGATCTTGATCTGGATTTTATATTAATGTTTCTATGTAATTATATATGTTGTCAATTTTTATAACACAGGGGCCTTGATATCGACACATCCCATTCTATCAAAGTTATTCTTCGATCTAACATATGGGTCCAACTGTACGTAGTTTTCAGCCAATTTCACACCAACTTCACGTTTTAACTGTCTATATTTCAAACTATCTTCATCATTTGAAGCCTCGATCCATTTAACAGTTGCATCTATAAACTCTTGAACCAATTTTTTACGTTCATCTTGAAGTCTATCCCTTGTTTCAATATCTTCCAACAGTTTATCATCTTCAACATTTGGAGGGATAAATTTTGGTTCAAATTCATCACCACCACCCAATGAACTTGGAATGTATTGATGATCGATATGTTTTTCTAAATCTTTTAAATTTTTGGTGAAATGGATCTTTGATGCAACAACTGGATCCAACCAATTCTTAATGATATTCCAAATTGGAGGGAAGATCCATGGAGCCTTATGAATGAATAATCTACCAAGAGATTCTGGATAATGGGCTTCAAAGATACCAATCATAAATTTAACAGGTGGATAATCCATATTTGCCATTGAAAACCCTGTTAGATCAAAGATGATAGAAGCAGAATCAACGGGTTCTTGTAAGACGAGTCTGCAAATCTCCACGATTAAAAGGGTATATTTTTCTAAATCTTTTTCGGTTTGTTCAGATGAACGATGTAATCTTGGTCTAATAACAACGATTGGACGACCTTCTTTATCAAATCCTCTGAAATATGCCTTTGATACTTCAAATTGATGGATAAATCCAGGTTCTTGTCCTTCTTCATACGCTTTACGATCACCTTCCCAAAGAACTTGATCAACGTTACTCTCTTTTAATCTCCAATGTAAAGTGGATGAAAACATTGCAATTGATTTATCCGTATTCCATTTTCTAGCTCTGATGAATCTCAAAATCAAATTATCCGGTGTATCTGATCTAAGCATATTCCAAAAATTGGTATAAATAACCTCTGGTTTTAAATCTTTTAAAGAATCATGAATCATCCTTTGGTTATAAGTCGATTCAATAGATTCTTTAGTTCTTGTAGTTGTCAATGATAAATCCTGAGAATGTTGTTTCTTATGAGATTTACGGAATTTACCAAAGAATTTCTTCTTTGAACCATGATCCTCATGAGATGTTACCGAAGTCTTTGTTGAAGTTCTTGTTGCCGGTTGTGCTGTTGTAGCAGTAGCAGTGGCGGAACGGTGGATTTGGTTGACGGGAATGCCCCAGAAGTGGAGGAAATGGCCCCAGACCTCCTTGAGCTTGAGCTCCTGTTCTGGTGTGAGGTTCTCGAACGTTCCCGGGTGGGCGATTGGAGCGGTCATTGGGTGGATTGTTGTTCCGTGTGGTGGGAGAGAGAGTGTGGATTTGTTAGTGTGGAAAGTTTCAATGTGCTTGCTTTCGCAGTTTGTTGTGGGTTTGTTGATGATCTGAGCGCGGCCGTTTGCTGTTTATTTTTGCTTATTTTTCTTATTTTGTTGTTCTTTTTTGGCCTCGGTCGTCTGGCCGGCACAACAAATTTTTCAGCACGCGCCTGGAAATAAAAAAATGAAAATCTGTTTCTCTGTGTAAATTTAGAAGGGGAAGCCCACGGCCTAAAAAGTATTTTAGGGCCAATTTGGTTTGCTGTAACTCCAAAACTTCGCCTCGCGTGAAAAGAAACAAATATTTATTACTAATAGCGCACGATTGATAAAGTCGGAGAGTGTTCAATACAGTCAGTGTACTACAATTGGTTAATTGTCAATGGACTCATCAACTTGAAGCTTTCATTTCATTATTCACATGCAATTTCTGTAAAGCAACTTCATTCAGTAAATTAATACCGTAATACCATAATCCCGTAATTCCGTCTAAATCCGTTATATGCTGGTATAACAATATGCACACGATCAATAAAGTAGCATGGGCTATAATAAGATAAGCTGAGTATTACTGTTACGTAAACTTACCAGCACGTTTCTGTGCATACTGTAACTTTGTACCAACACGATCAACTTCTCCATCAATTTCATCCAATAATTCATTTTGTAATTGTAATTCTTCATTAATTGCAATCCCCATTTCTCTTTGTCTTCTTATAATTTTACCCAATTGATCCAATTCTTGATCTTGATCTTTAAAATCTTGTTGTTGTAATTGTAACAACTGTTGATTATCCAATCTTTGTGTTCTTTCTGTTTCTTGAGGTTCACCAATAACTCGTCCTTTAAATAACTTGTTTCTTGTGATTCCTATTGATTCACTATCATAACTATTGTTATCTGTATTCGTAGTGGATGATAACAACACATTTAGATCTTGATGTTCTCTTTTCAAAGAATTTAACAATTCTAACCTTCTTTTCCTTTCTCCATCTCCCAATGATTGTCCCTGTTGTTCCTTCTCCAATTCTGTAAGTTCCAATCCCTTTGTCAATGCTTCAAATCTGGATCTTGCCAATATCATATTCTTTCTGGCTTCATTGGGTTCAACAAACACCTTGGATCTAGCCTCTTGTAACAACGCTTTAGTCTCTCTTGCTGCATCGATCCATAGTGTAACATCCATAATCGCTTGTTCTTGATCAGCTCTACTCTTTGTC
>JAJLRR010000703.1:0-11125 GCA_030567175.1 Williopsis lachancei
TTTTTTTTCTCTCTTATGTATGGCCATGTTGAGAATCTCCCGCGGGAAGGCATTAGTACAATGGAAAACATCTCTTCGCCATCTCTGTATTTTTTCTGAGATCATCACAAATGTCTCTTGTAGGTCTCTGATCCAAATTGAATCTGCATCGGAGGTTTGCATTTCAGGGATATGCGTTTCTTATTGAATTGTTGGAGTGACAGCGAATTCATGTTTCAAAATCATTCTAGTCTGAATTTATCTGAGAATAAAAGCTTTGCCATCTTTTGCGTTCAACTTTCAGTACACAGTATCACCATCACATCCAGCCTTCAGAACCTATTGAGAGCAGTCCTTTAATTCTAGATTGATACTAGGAGGAGTTTGCTGTTTTATAGTGTACCACACAACTTACTAAAGATGTGTCTACACTCTATTACTGCTAACATAACGCTAGTTCCTGCGAGTAATTTCTAAATATCCAGCTACTGTTCATTTAGCAGACACAGAAATTACTGTCTTGTAAACAACTTTGATGAAAAGGTCATTTATTTATTACCAATGTTTGTTGTATCACGTATGGACAATCCAGAAATACACACCACATTCAAATAAGGGTCATTTGTCGATTTGCTGATGGGATTTCAACTGCTACGAGTCTCGATTCTATACCTATGAGTAAATCGGATAATGCAATAACGGGAATGAGTATTCAGTAATTCCCATTAATTAACTTGGTGAAATCTCTAGTGATTGCTTAGGTTTCATATAAATAGCTCGCTACTTAGACGATTTGATATGTGTCAGTTGCAGATGTCCATTCATGATATGTCACTGTGTGCTAATTTATAGACAAATGAACTGCAATGTGTGGGTACTCGCTTAAACGACCTCATGATTGCCTGTCACTCATGGACCACTCTCCAGTAAGAAGCTCAAGATGTATTGCTGGATGCATATTCTATTCTAAGCTAATATATAAAAAAGAGCCCTCTCGGGCCGGAATTCGTTGATACCTCGGAATTAAAAATGACGCCGTAATCAAAATTCGAAAAAATAAATTTTGTAGAGAACGTGAGAATGATCTTACGAGCTCAGTAGTGTTCTTAGTTTCTAATTATCGTTCCGCTGAAGAGAGATTTTAATTTTTCTAGATTCATGAGAGTTGGACTGCTAACATATTTGATTTTGTAGTAGCAGGCTGCTGCTGCAAAGCGGCGGCTTTCTGAATTTCGCGCACTTATATCGTAATTCTACTAGAGCTAGCGTAATCAGCTTGGGCTCACCCAGCTCATAGAAAGGCTACAGTCGACTGCGTTGGACAGGTTTTTTACCGTAGCGTAGCGTAGGTGCAAAAAACATCGTGACTTGTTGTATATATTTTAATGCGTAGAGTGTGAGTTTTTTTTTTTTCATTTTTTCCCTTTGATACAGCGTCTCGCTTTACACATCAATATATATATTTGACACCCAATCATCAGAGACTTGTAAATGCAACACTGCAGCGCAAGTAAGACTGTGGCAAGGCAGCGTACGATACACAATAGTAGATGAAGACCAATATAGGAGTAATCTTGCTGGCTCAATGTGTGCTTGGTCAAATCAGCATGCAATTGCTGGCTAATTGGGAAGATCCACCTTTCAAGCTACAGGTACTGTGAGTACTATCAACAATTGAGTAAGGAATCCTTTGCCGCTACTGACCGTAATCTCTAGAGAGACGGTGGGCTCAGAAAACGAGTCGCTATATGTGAAAGTACTTGGTGTGCTCACAGGAGCATTCATCGGAGTACCGAATAATGGAAATGTTTTTGAAGATGAGACAGAAAATACACATCAAGATGAGATATATTATGACGATGAATCTGAATATGATTATGACGCACCTTCAGTGGATGATTCTGATGAAGGTTTGTACAATAGAGCTTCAGCTTTATTTGACCCGGATGAGCGGGCTCTGTTTGACATTGCCTTAGCTCACAAGTATTATACACCTCGTGTAATAGCACACTACAAGCACTATCAGGGAGATTCTTTAACCAATCTCAGATCTGAGGCTGCTTCCAAGTGTGAACGGGACCCTTCCAGCTGGGTGTTATTCAATGAGGCAATATATTGTGAGCCAGACGATATATATGCCCTCAAAACAGATAAGTCGACAAGACTGACTTTGCTGGAGTTTGACAGAGTCATTGGCTGGAATGGGCCAATATTGGTTCTATATACCACTTTAGAAGGCCACAAGTCGTCGATGTTTCTTTCAAATCTTTACGACAACTCCAGATCAGGAAAACTTCGCTTTGTTGTGAGATACATTCCCCAACAATCGAGCTCCAAGCAGGTTCTTTCTAGTTATGGTATGGGGCTTACGCTTAAAAGAACTGATTATATTGTTGTTGATGATAGAGACTTGAAGAAAGCAGATAGCATTGATGTGATCCAAAGCCCCTCGCACCATGAAGACGAGGGTCTATTCTCATTTTACGATAATGACATTGTACCGATATCCGAAACCGACCTTCACGATTTGGGCTTGCGTATTTCCAGTTTCTCGCTTGCCTCTGATTCATCATTGACCAACTTCAATAATCTCTTGAAACTAAGTCGGGACTTACCAAGGCTAGCATCACAGCTTAAAGGACAGGATATCAACGAGGAATTTGTTTCTCAACTTCAGAAGAATCAAAAGGTCGGTGCTACTTCGGAAATTTCCGGAGTTTACGTGAATGGTTCTCCATTGGAAGAGAACAAACTAGATGTTTTCAGTGTTATCAAAAAAATCAAGGAAGAGAGGGCTTTAATCGATTCGTTAACTTCTTTAGGTGTTCGCTCCTATAATGCCAAAAACTTACTCTCTAAGTTCAGCTTAGTCTCTCTATATAGAGCTAGAGTTAAGCCTCCATTGCGCTATAACTTTGAGGAGCATGACTCTAAAAGCATAGTATATTTGAACGATATAGAGAAAGACTACATCTATCGAGGACATTCACTTGATGCTGGAACTTTCCTGCAAAGCTATAGGTTTGGTGAGATTCCTCCGGTGAGGGGAAATATATACTCTGTGGTCTTCGTTATCAGCTTGACTAATAGGGATCACCTGAATCTCCTTCTGCAATCGCTTGAGTACGTTCTAAGCAGTAAAACATCACAGCAGATTGGATTAGTTCCTCTCTTGGATTCACCAAATGATGAATCACTGGCCCGTGGACTCTACGAGGCATCCCTTGTGGGGGCTGAGGATGTTCACCGCTATCTAACGGGGCTGGCAGAGGGTACCACAACCTCTGGAAGTGTTGTATTTAATGACTATTTGAATGGTGCTCGATCCTTCGCTCAAGACTTTGATATCACTGCACCATCAGTAATCATTAATGGAGTTTTTTATGATCTTGACGAAAACTTTGCATACCACTTGATGAGACAGACGGCTCAAGATAATCAAATTATCATGCACTTGGCTTATCAAAATACTATATCATTGGACGAAGTAAAGGGTCTATTGTATGAGGGCAGTATTCCGTTCCGAAATGAAGCCTTGGTTCCATCAGATAGGAAAGATATGAAGGTACTTCAAATTGACTTGAGATTCTTAAAGCAGCTAAAAACTCTTGGTAATGTTGCATTCACTTTCTCGTTCGCCGAAGAACCACACGACCTTCTTGCAACACTTACACTTGCAGCTGACTTTGGCTCCAGGTTTGGAATCGAACAACTAATCGAAGTGATCAAATTCTTGGATATGAATAATAGTCTGAGGGTAAGACTATTAGACACAGGTAGTGGAAGCTCGTTCATTGGGAAAATCCACCAATCTTCTCATAAGTCCGTAGATCATATGCTTGGTGTTGCGGAAGAAATTTTAAAATTTAATCAATTTGACGATGACGAAGGAGCTTCAGTCACCTCTGTTGAAGGCCTCCTTCGTGGCGTTGGAATAAACTCCAAAAACTTCTTACTTCTAAATGGACGTTTTGTGGAGTTGACCCATCCTGTGAGCTCAAAGGGTATCTACTACTTTGTCAAAAGCGAATTAGAAGAGCGCATAGCAATATCACAAGCTCTCGTGAAAGCGGTAGATATCTCCAATGACAGCTTTGAGAAAGATCTTGACTGGTTTGAGAGCTTCACGAGCACATTGAGTCGGTCTTATTTTGGGACTAGTAATTCAGAAACCATTCCCAGATTCGATTTTTCAAGGATTAATACTGATATATCTATATCTCTGGGCGATAAAGAGAAAAGTACAGTGGAAATACTTGTTATCGTTGATCCTGTTACAGAACTTTCTCAGAAAGTCCTAGAGCTCCTCACTGCTTTCATTGATATCCCTTTCGTGTCTATTGAGATATTGTTGGTACCGCAAGAAGAGTTGCTAGAGATGCCAGTTAAAAGATTCTACAGAGGTCAATATCCTTCACGAGTTACATTCAGTGAAGGCAAAGTATTGAACAATCATTCTATCTCATTCGACAATATTCCCAAAAATACACTACTATCTCTCGATGCTGATGTTCATTCTTCTTGGATTGTTGTTCCGAAAGTGGGAGAGGCTGACTTTGACAATATACTATTGGCCAACACTGGCCCTGTGGTGGGACAGTACGAACTAAAAAACATTGTTATCGAGGGAAATGCCATCGATGTGGAAACTGGGAAGCCCCCAGTTGGCATTGCTGTTGGTATCGACGGTTCAGACACAAATGTAATGAAAAACCACGGATATTTTCAGCTGAAGGCAAATCCCGGCTCTTGGGATCTTTTTGTCAAGAATGACTTTTCCCCTAATGCTTACTCTGTGGTTGGAGTGGAAAACTTGCTATATGCGCCTGATATCATAAAGTCATCGAATAATTCCATCACTATATTTAGTCTCGACGGTGCTTGGATTGAAGCGAAATTTGAAAAACTTACGAGTAAAGAATCATTAAGTATGTATGAAAAGTTGAGTGGTTCGATAAAGGGGCTTGTTCCCTCTTCTGTGTCTTCTCTGTTCAACAAAGGTACTCAAAAGTCCAGTCATTCAACTATCAATATCTTTTCTGTTGCTTCAGGTCACCTTTATGAGAGGCTTTTGAGTATAATGACAGTATCTGTGATGCGTCATACGAACGAAACAGTGAAATTTTGGATCATCGACAATTACATGTCTCCCACATTCAGAGAATTCCTCCCGCACCTGTCTCAGAAGTACGGCTTCGAGTATGAGTTGATAACATATAAGTGGCCAAGCTGGCTCAGACAGCAAAGAGAGAAACAACGGACAATATGGGGCTACAAAATCCTGTTTCTTGATGTGCTCTTCCCTCAAGATCTTGAGAAGGTGATCTTTGTGGATGCAGACCAAATTGTACGCGTTGACATGAAGGAACTAGTAGACTTGGATCTGGAAGGTGCGCCATATGGGTATACGCCAATGGGTGATACGAGAACTGAGATGGAAGGGTTCAGATTTTGGAAACAGGGATACTGGAAGTCTCTACTCGGAGATGACTTGAAGTATCACATCAGTGCCCTTTATGTAATAGATCTTAAGAGATTTAGAGCACTCGGTGCCGGAGATAAATTAAGAAATCAGTACCAGGTTCTTTCCCGAGACCCAGAATCATTATCCAATCTTGACCAAGATCTGCCAAACAACATGCAAGATCAACTGAAGATTTTTTCATTACCAGACGATTGGCTTTGGTGTGAAACCTGGTGTGATGACGAGAGTTTGAAAAGGGCTAAGACGATTGATCTGTGCAATAACCCGCTCACAAAAGAACCGAAGCTTGCTAGGGCACGTCGCCAGATCCCCGAATGGACTGTATACGATGATGAAATCTCCGCTCTTCGAGACGAGGTGTCTCTCGGAGACGGGGACAGACACCCTGTGGACACGTCTCGCGGAACATCTGAAGATTCACGACGCGATGAGCTTTGAATACCAGATATAGTGTCATAATAAATTCTCTAGTAGTGTACCTACTGTGTGTGATTTTTGTCGACTTCACCTTTTTTTTTTTTTCTTGCTCGGGATTTGCAAATCATACTGTAGGTTTGACCTAAGAAGCCTAGACGTACAATTATAATTGTCAGAATGTCAACATCTACCCTCTGCCCACTCTTAATCCCATCATATAGTCATCAGCTCCTTAATGATCATCACCTTGGCTCAACATGATTGCACTAAAGCCCTTGGATCTCAACATTGTCTGTAGGGGCTACCTGCGTATCGTGTACCAGAGCTCACGGGCTTTCTCGTCGGGCCCACTTGGAGGTATTCTTGCAAGCTCAGGGCCACAATCATCAAATACCAAACGTAATAACTCAAACTTAGTTGCACAGATTCAGAAATCTATGGTTAAAGTCCCCTCACCCAGGAAGCTCAAGGGTTATTTGGATAATTACATCATTGGACAAGATACTAGTAAGAAGGTTATGTCGGTTGCGGTATATAACCATTATTTGAGAATCAATGATAAGTCTCGAAAACTCGCTAGAAGGCTTAAAGAAGAGCAGCAAAGAAAAGATGATGAAATGTATACATTGAGCAACTCTGTCACTCCATCAAATCAATCACCAGAAGAAATTGCATTCGACTTAGATAACGATGATAACGATCTAGAGCTAAGCAAGTCAAACATTCTACTTCTGGGACCCTCGGGCTCTGGAAAGACCCTCATCGCAAAGACATTGGCTAGAATCTTAAACGTACCTTTTTCCATCACTGACTGTACTCAATTGACCCAGGCAGGATACATAGGTGAAGATGTTGAGCTCTGTATAGAGAGACTTCTCATAAACGCTGATTACAGCATTGATAAAGCTGAAAGGGGAATTGTTGTTTTGGACGAGGTAGATAAGTTGGCGAAGTCGGTAAATTCCACCGGTGCAAAAGACGTATCTGGAGAAGGTGTCCAGCAAGCCCTTTTGAAGTTGATTGAAGGAACTACTGTCCAAGTCCAAGTCAAAAAACCTGTTAACAAAGATAAAGATTCTCAGAATAACTCCACTGTCACTAAAAAAAACGAGATATACCATATAGACACCAGCAATATTCTCTTCGTTTTGATGGGTGCGTTTGTGGGCCTCGATAAACACATAGCTAAGAGGGTTCTTAAAACAGATGCGTATTCCATTGACGAAGAAGCTACCGAGAAACATACAATGAGCCATATCAGCTTAGAAGACGGTAGAGTGGTCAGTTCGTTATCTCTTGTTGCTCCTCAAGATCTGAATTCTTATGGAATGATCCCAGAGCTTATCGGAAGAGTTCCGATCATTTCGAGTCTTGATTCATTGGATGAGTCAGATCTGTTGTCGATTTTGACAAAGCCTAAAAATGCCATCTTGACTCAGTACCAATATATCTTTGAGCAGTTTGGTGTCAAACTTTTCATCACTAGCCCAGCACTGAAGAAGATATCCGACTTGGCTCTCAAAGAAGGGACTGGTGCAAGAGGCCTCAGAGGAATAATGGAACGATTGTTATTGAGCGTGAACTACGAATGTCCAGATAGTGGAATTTCTTACGTTCTTGTGAACTGCGATACTGTTGAATCGATCAACTCGGGACATGTGACTGCCAAGTACTATGGTAAAGACGATCTGTCTCAGCTGATTGAGGAGACTCTAGTTGAGGACCATGATCTGGGTGATCGTATTCAAAACTCATTGGTCCATCTTGGAAAGTCTTAAAGAGGGATTACCATTGTTGATAAAGCTTAGAATCAAACATTACCATCTTGTACGTAGTTTACCTCATAACAACAATAAGTACATGTAGCGTATTGATTCTGCGTTTCCTGTTTGTAGTAACTATCAAAGGTCCCTACAATCAATCAATGATCATGAGTCATGATTCATTTCCCGGTCTTGATTCTTCGTATGTTGTCACAGTCAGCGATCATTATCATCATCATAATATCAATACTGCAACTCAAAAGTGCTCGCCGTACGATTCAATCAGATATGACCCACGGCCGGCTAGCCTCATTCGCCAATCTTTGGGTGTGTGGGTTTTTTTTTTTTTTAATCCCGTCTATTTTAGCTGCGCGGCTTTGATTGTACTGCTGCAGCGCATGTACTGCGGCGGAGGGCGGGCTGCTTGGTTTTTTCCCTTCCCTTCAAGACTCACTCATATAATTATTCGAGAAGCAACTTTGGAACAACTGATCAACAAAGAAGGAACAACAAGAACTTCTGCATATTCATCTCATACAACCATTCGTACTCAAGTGATTGCTGTTGTAACACTAACCAGGGGACTCAATTCGTAAAACACACTCTGCAGCCCCTCAAATTGACTCACTGTGTTGACTACATTCTGCATCTGTGGTACTATAGTACGTACATGCATCTTGAAGTCTTGTCTGAATTATCACTAGTACAGCTACAAGGGAACATAGAAGTCACCGACCACCTGTCACAGCAAGCTGAACTGTACTTCGGGTCTGGGCTGTGGACAGCTTTTGAAGCATACTGAACAAACTCCTGCTGGAAAATCTGACTACCGAGCCTTTAAGGATGGATAGCGGTCTTTCAAGGGCATCCTTATTTGGACACAGGAAGTCTCATCAGCAAGGAATAACAAAGAGAGGTAGCTCACAAGATTTGCATTCTTCGCTATCTCGCACCAACACAGACTATGACGATGACAACAGCTCCGTCATGTCTGGAATCTCGCAGGCGAGCAAAAGAACCGGAAGACTTAACATCACTAGTTATCTCACGAGTCATATGTCGATGACATCTATGGAATCGCAACAACGAACACTGAGAACTCATACGGAGGAGATCAGGGATAGCTATAGGAGAGCATTGGATAGATGGACCCTGACGAAAACTCTGAATAAGAACATTAAGGCCAATGATCCTTTAACATATTCATCCGCCAGGCTCGGCGCTTTTTTGCAATTCTATGACTCCTTACTGGAAGACTCATATACGACCCCAGAAGTGTTGCAAGAACAGCGCACTCTCGGTGGATTCTGGTCAGTGCAGGCATTGAAGTTTATCACCGGTGTGGATCAACATTTTTCATTTGATGTGATTGCAGACCTGTCCAATAATGACGTCAAGTCTCCAAAACGACTTAAGATAGCTATATTCTCTAACGATCCATATGGCGATGCTTACAATTGGCAGCTGGCTCTTGATAACCCTGGAACAGATGTCTACTGCTACACATTGCAACCGATTCTCTACACTGCCTTCCCTGACCATAGACTTAAAATTGGTCCTTCAAACTTCCATATAGTTCAAGTCAATTCTTATTCAAATGTTCCTATGGTGAAGTCTACGTTTGCAGGTATTGTTTGTTACGATTTCTTTCTATATCTCAAAGAGGATGAGTGGGTTCCTTCCTTGTCGGAGGTTTATCGTGTTCTATCTAATAGAGGACAGTTGAACATGTTATTGCTTGATTTTACCATTCTCAACTGTAAGAATGAAATATATTCGTCATTTTTTAGATCCGTTGAGAACATTATGAGAAGAGATGGTTTTGATCCTTTTCCTAGTCGATCAATACAAAAGAGAATGCGAGAATCTGGCTTTGAAAGGGTGAAATATACCTTCATCACGCTAAAGAAAGGAATCCCAAATGAGATGGGAAATCTGATGGAGTTCTTACAGAGTTACTTTGAAAGCATACTGTTCAAAACAGTTGCAAAACTCAATATGAATGACGAAGAGTTGGATCTTTTCAAAAAGATGAAGGTCCAATACAACCAGGACTGTCGGAACGGGAAGCTTCAAGATGAATTTGGGGATAGCTATTATATGATTCTTTTTGCTCAAAAGACGGGGACTTGACAGCATCCGGGGTCCACGACTAGATTCAAAATCCAATGCATTAGAGTTGTCGAACACTACTTAACTAACAAAATGGCATATTCATGACAGAGGAAGAGGATATTCTTGCATTGTAGCTCTCTATATTTTGGCTGGTTTGTCAGGCTTTTAAAACTAGTGTTCACTCCACAGAGTCTGAGTTTAATGGGTGCAATAAGCTATAAAATATCCTTCATGACATTAGATCAATATGTACCTTAATACATCTCATCAAAGCGCTGCGCGCAGCTTAAATTTCCAAGAAACTACATGACTGAGAACTACTCCCTAAGGTCTCTTTCAATATCTAAAGTGAGAATTCGATTTTCATCATAGTTTATAACTCGCTCTAGGGGACCGCAATTGAGAAACCAGAACCATCACAGGGTCTGTTCGGTCGTTCTCTACAACTTTTACTCTTCAGTTTGTAGCCGAATATTTCCATCTGATGAGCTGGCTGGCTTTGTGTCTCCATGGCAGCACAAGATTGGCCCAATATCTCGAGATCGTTTACTAATTTGACTTTCGTTATGGCAGTACAAGTAGGCCGATATTTCGTCATGTCGTGGTTTAAACTTTACTCACAACACCCTGTTGAGGCATTGCATATTGGATCTGTATGATCCGAGTGAACTGATTGCAAGTTTCTCAGGCTGGTATGCAGAGCAGTTACGTTATGGATAGTGAACAACACGATACATTCATACCACACTTCAGAAGTCAAAAGCCAGGACGGCGCACCATAGCTATATAAAGCCTGAAGTACAGTGAGATTCAGTAGCCTACCTCCAGGCTCCCCCATTGATACATAGATTAATGACCATCTTTATAAATTAATCACCTTCAGAATAAATTATCTAACAGATATATAAACACCAAGCGCAATCTCAAACTACTTAGCTTTTTTCAGCTTCACTGCGTGTAACTTTCAGTACTGGTTTCTGCCATTGGTTCAACGTGTCAATAAGATGAGATTTGAACTCAAACGATCTCACACTTCAATGGTCGCTCCAAAATTGGTTTGTAACACATCTGCTAGTTAAGGTGCAATAGAGAGGTTCTGGACGATTTTTGGCTTTTGAAATTTGGCTTCCCGATTTGGACAAATTTCTGGTAGGGGGCGTAGCCAAAAAAATATAGGTTCTGGACGATTTTTGGTTTTGGTTTTGGCTTCTGACTGGTGTTCGGATGAACCAGGGTGGCAGTTAGAACTCAGCAGCTCACGATCGAACTTTTGTGAAATAATAACATACACCCAGACATTTTGGTGTCTGGGTGTAAAAAGCCGAATTTTAGACTTTGTGTTGGTTGCAGTAAAATAAAATCTATA
>JAJLRR010000703.1:11145-42655 GCA_030567175.1 Williopsis lachancei
CGAATATTTCCATCTGATGAGCTGGCTGGCTTTGTGTCTCCATGGCAGCACAAGATTGGCCCAATATCTCGAGATCGTTTACTAATTTGACTTTCGTTATGGCAGTACAAGTAGGCCGATATTTCGTCATGTCGTGGTTTAAACTTTACTCACAACACCCTGTTGAGGCATTGCATATTGGATCTGTATGATCCGAGTGAACTGATTGCAAGTTTCTCAGGCTGGTATGCAGAGCAGTTACGTTATGGATAGTGAACAACACGATACATTCATACCACACTTCAGAAGTCAAAAGCCAGGACGGCGCACCATAGCTATATAAAGCCTGAAGTACAGTGAGATTCAGTAGCCTACCTCCAGGCTCCCCCATTGATACATAGATTAATGACCATCTTTATAAATTAATCACCTTCAGAATAAATTATCTAACAGATATATAAACACCAAGCGCAATCTCAAACTACTTAGCTTTTTTCAGCTTCACTGCGTGTAACTTTCAGTACTAGTTTCTGCCATTGGTTTAACGTGTCAATAAGATGAGATTTGAACTCAAACGATCTCACACTTCAATGGTCGCTCCAAAATTGGTTTGTAACACATCTGCTAGTTAAGGTGCAATGGCTCACAAATATTTATAACAGTGGAGGAAAAATTGTCGTTTGCGCGCCATCTAAAAAAAATTGGAGGTTCTTTCTTTTCTTTCTGATTCATCCTTAGTGATATCTCTAAATCGTTTATGGTCATCCAACTCCACCGTTGTATACCACTTGTTGTTAAAAGACTGAACGTATTTGGAACAAGAACAATGTCACAAAACACTGAGTGGACAGCCCAGAAAGTAAGTCTCCAGTACCGTTTTTTTCGTTAGCCGCCCATCAGGTTTGGAAGTAGACTATCAAAAGATAAGATTCACCAGATCCAATGATTAGCTCAGGGCGGTTAACTATACCTTGTGCCAATACTGACCCATTCAACACTCCAGGTTCGTAACACCTTCTTGGAATACTTCAAAGAGCGTGGCCACAAATTTGTACCATCTTCCTCTGTTATTCCATACGATGACCCAACTTTGTTGTTCGCCAATGCTGGAATGAATCAGTATAAACCAATCTTCCTGGGAACCGTTGACCCATCCTCCGATTTCTACAATTTGAAAAGAGCGGTCAACTCACAGAAATGTATAAGAGCTGGTGGTAAGCACAATGATTTGGAAGATGTCGGAAGAGACTCGTATCATCATACTTTTTTCGAAATGTTGGGTAACTGGTCTTTTGGTGATTACTTCAAGAAAGAGGCGATCCATTTCTCTTGGGAGCTTTTGACTAAAGTATATGGCTTAAAACCTGATAGATTATACGTTACTTACTTCGGTGGTGATGAAGCTGCAGGCTTAGAGGCTGATTTAGAGGCCAAGCAACTTTGGGAAGATGTCGGTGTGCAACCAGATCATATCCTACCAGGCTCTGTTAAGGACAACTTCTGGGAGATGGGTGACCAAGGTCCTTGTGGTCCTTGCTCAGAAGTCCATTATGACAGAATTGGTGGCAGAAATGCATCTGCTTTGGTTAATGAAGATGACCCAAATGTTATTGAAATCTGGAACAACGTTTTCATGCAATTCAACAGAGAAGCTGATCGTTCTTTAAGACCACTACCAGCAAAACACATTGATACTGGTATGGGTTTCGAGAGATTAGTCTCTATCTTGCAGGACTGCAGCTCAAACTATGACACTGATGTCTTCCAACCTTTGTTCAAGAGAATTCAGGAGATTACAGGTGCTCGTGACTACACGGGTAAATTTGGTGCTGAGGATGTTGATGGTGTTGATACCGCTTACAGAGTTTTGGCTGATCATGTTCGTACCTTGACGTTTGCTTTGGCTGATGGCGGTGTTCCAAATAATGAAGGTAGAGGTTACGTCCTGAGACGTATCTTGAGAAGAGGTGCTCGTTACGCTCGTAAGTACTTCAACTACCCTATCGGAAACTTTTTCTCTCAATTGGCTCCAACTTTGATTGAGCAAGTAAACGATATTTTCCCAGAGCTTTCTAAGAACACATCAAACACTTTTGAGATCTTGGATGAGGAAGAAGCATCTTTTGCTAGAACCTTGGATCGTGGTGAGAAATTGTTTGAACAATATGCTGCTGCTGCGCATAAAGGAGACAAGACCTTGAATGGCCGTGATGTCTGGAGACTATACGATACCTACGGTTTCCCTGTTGATTTGACGCAATTGATGGCGGAAGAATCCGGATTAAAGATAGATGAAGCTGGATTTGAAAAGGCTAGAGTCCAATCTTATGAAGCTTCCAAGGCCGGAGGTAAATCCAAGGGTACCGATCTCATCAAGCTAGATGTCCATGCTTTGGGACAATTAGGCGAAGAGTCACTTCCAAAGACAAACGATGAGTTCAAGTGGGGCACCGAAAACATTGAGACTAAAATTATCAAAATTTACGACGGCCAAAACTTCGTCGATGAGATCGCTGATGCCACTAAGGATTACGGTATTATCTTGGATAAAACTCCATTCTATGCCGAGCAAGGTGGTCAAGAATATGATACTGGTAAGATTGTGATTGATGGTGCCTCTGAGTTCAATGTCGAGAACTGTCAGCAGTATGCTGGTTATGTCTTCCATACCGGAAGATTGGTTGAAGGCTCTCTGAAAGTTGGTGATTCTGTCATTGCAGGATACGATGAGTTGCGTCGTTGGCCATTGAGAAATAATCACACTGGTACTCATATTTTGAACTTGGCCCTTAGAGAAGTTCTTGGAAACGAAGTGAACCAGAAGGGTTCTCTTGTTGCCCCTGAAAAATTGAGATTTGATTTTTCACATAAGCAAGGACTAAACCTTGAAGAAGTTGCCAAGGTTGAGAAGATTTGTAACAATGAAATTAACAAAGCAAATCTCGTTTACGCTAAGAACGTTCCTCTAGAAACAGCCAAGAGCATTTCATCTGTTAGAGCTGTTTTCGGTGAGACATACCCAGATCCAGTTAGAGTTGTTTCTATTGGTGTTCCTGTCGAGGAGTTGTTGGAAAATCCAAGTGATGAAAAATGGCAAACTGTATCGATCGAATTCTGTGGTGGTACCCATGTTTCTAAGACGAGTGATATTAAGGACTTTGTTATCACGGAGGAGTCTGGTATTGCCAAGGGTATCAGACGTATTGTTGCTGTGACAGGCAATGAGGCCCATGAGGTTCAAAGAATTGCTCAAGAATTCGAACACCAATTATTGAATGTTGGAAAGATGGAATTCAGTCCATTGAAGGAGAAGAAGCTGAAAGAGTTGGGTGTTCAGTTGGGTCAGTTGAACATCTCTATTTTGTCCAAGAATGATTTGAAGAACAAGTTCAATACATTCGATAAGGCTGTTAAAGATGAGATTAAGACACGTCAAAAAGCTGAGAGCAAGAAGACCTTGGACGCTGTTAAGGAACACTTTGCAGCACATGAAGCTTCCAACTTTTTGGTGAAATACATTGACATCAGTGCCAATGCTAAGTCTATTACTGAGGCTATCAATTTCATCAAGTCTAAGAGTCCAGAGAAATCCATCTATCTATTTACAGGTAACAGTGATAAGGTTGCACATGGATGTTACATTTCTGATAGTGCTATTGAAAAGGGTGTCAATGCCTCTGAACTGGCCAAGCAAGCTACTCAGTTTATTGGAGGTAAAGCTGGTGGTAAGGGTAATGTTGTTCAAGGTATGGGTGACAAAGTCGATGGTGTCTCAAATGCCGTTGATGAGCTCGAAAAGCTATTAAAGGAGAAGCTTGCTATCTAAGCCTCTTAATTCGATATGATTGGTTGAACATTGTGGTTTTTTGTGGTATTTCCGGCTCTCAATTTTCTTCAATATGTTACCTTATATACAATGGTCAACTGTCTTGAAGGTGGAGCTGTATGTTCAAACTCAATTTAATACAATAGTTAAATTTGCATAAAATAGTACAATCTGTGGTAGTTGTAGATTCTGTGAGTCTTGTAAATAAACAATACCAACTCGGATTTACTGGCTGTAGTAACGTCCTGTAGTTTTTAGTAAAATTTCCGGCTGCAGATCCTTTGTGTGTCAAAAGCTGCACAAACTTCCCCATAACAATAAATGAAAAAAAAAAAAAAACATTCAGCTCTGGTAAGCGGTGCTTTATGAAAGTTGCTGCTGCATTTACCTGACTATCATATATTTATGCTAATTATAAGATCACTGGAGACGGTGATAGTCAGTTGACAGTTAGTGGTCCATTAAATTCTCAAGGACTGAAAAGTTTCAAGCCAAAAGAAGTCAGCACGTGGCTTCGAATGACAACAGATACACATTAATGACGGTCGAACTTATCATCGGTTGAATAAAAGTCATTTGTGAAGAAGTTGGTACAATCTTCAAACAATTTCCAATCAAGTTTACAACATCACTTGATAGTTTGGAATTTTTGTTGGACTTTAGATATATTACAAGTTGTGACAAAACTAAGAGCTCAGTACAAATGACCATATATTCTGGGCAGCAGGCTGTAGTAACAGCAGCAGTAGCAAAGCAGCAACAGAAAAAAGAACCACTAACTTACTAACAAGCAACAAAGACAGAAAATGTTTGGAAGACACTCAGCCCTGAATGAATGAGTACTGTGGAAACATGGTAATGGTGATGGTGATAATCCGGTCTGTGACTGTGTGATTTGGTATCCTCGGTATTGGAACCTGAGAGTATGCATATTTAGCCGTAGCTGCATATTGAGCTGAGGTACATCCAAACAGAGAGCCGTAAATCCTTATAACCGGTAACTGATAACTGATAACTGCTAGCTCATAGCTGGTAATTACTATATGTAGGCTGTAATTTGCAGCGTGATTTTGTGCAGCTACAGTGCTTCGCTGGCGATGTTGTTGCCCTTTCACCCACAGCGCAATGCTGTGTTGCAGTGGCCCTAACGTAGCCGTGGGGCACCTTGCAGCATTTTGTGTCAAACGCGCACATCAGTTTGCTTCCCTCATACAAGTCTGCTGCTGCTTCAATGCTGCTTCAATACTTGTATAGCAGAGTTTTGGAATATCAGTCAGCATATTGATCACCCTGTCAGCTCACTGCACAGCCCATTAATCGCCGTATAAGCAAGCTCATCATTCTTATCAGAGGTGGAAGCATCAGAAAGCGCCGCATGAATCTCCGTTGCTGGTCATCGATGGCTGTACAGACTCTGTGGATATATATATATATCACAATACATCTACTTTCACCACAAGATGTAGAAAGAAAATCACCTAACTACACTTACACTAACACTAACATGCCACCTTCTTCGAGATCTCGAAACAACAACAACCAAGAGCCAAGTTCCATTGAAGTGGTCATCGATTCCATCTTTAACGTCTATCAAATCATTATTAGCATTGCATACATACCAACCTGCATAGCACTGATTGTTTTCAGTATTATCATTGCAACTTTGCTCAATAATAATGCTTTTTTTGTTGAGATTAATAACGTTGGTATAAATGCAACGTTTGTCTATGAGGATATCATTAGAGAAAGAATATCAGATGTTACAATTGGTGATGGGCCATTACCTGATTATACGATCAATGAAACAACGTTACCTGATTTCTTTAGATTGGGCTTTGAAGCTGGATATCAAGGTGGTTCAAAGATTGGTAATCCTCAATTTGGTACTAAATGGGTTCCATTTTCAAAAGATGATACAAATTTGAACGGAAATTGGTATAAAGGTATATTCGATTTCAATCAATTGTACCTAAGAACAAATGAACACGAATTGACAAGCTTTTGGGGAAATAATGCCAGTTCTGATAAACCCATCGGTACAGTGTTCAAAGAAGATAATCTTGTCAGACTGAAATCTTATAGCAGTGTAAAATATTTGCCAACTTTGAATGTCTTGGTTTGCTTGTTGCTCGGAATAGTTGGAGTAGGCACTCAAATTGGCTCCTTTGCAGAAGATGAAGAAAAATCTCGAGCTAAAATGCAATTTCTGACGTTTATAAATTCAGGTGTAATTCTCATTGTTAACATTGCAATGTTTTTAAAGATTGAAAGGGGTTTACTAATGAAACTTTGGAATAGATTGGATAAGCTGAGTGAAATCTTGGAACAAGCAGGTTTAACTTGGAGAAAATTGAACAGTTCTTCGAAAACATATTTAGATGTCAGTTTTGCCTTATCTATAATTAATGCTTTTATTCCATTCTCATTACTTTTGATTCCAATTTGCAAAAGAACCGTTTACAGAACCATAAATCTATTCAAAGGGATGGCTAAATTCTTCAAAGGAAGAAATAGATCTGGTGACTTAGATGAAGAGGCACAAAAATCTACAACGATGCCTCCTCAAGATTCCAGTACTGGAGGTTCTAAGCCTACTGTTTCCGTGCCAATGACCACATATTATCCAGGACAGCAGACTATAAACGATGATATTCCTCCAACGTATGAGCAGGCAATTAGATAAGAGGTATTGTAGTAATTTATATATGATCAGCGATTATATGGTAGATAATTTAATTCGTAAAGTTGGACTATAATTTTAATATATTTTATGTTTTCGAATAATAGTAGAATGTAGAATATAAAACAACTCATTATATGATATTGTCTAATTAACGTTGTTGTGATATAAATGCTCTGTGCTTAACGCCAATGGGGTAAAATTTGTATAAATGACTTCTGTGCAAATATTTTAATTTGCCGTTTTGGTTGCATTTATTTATCTGCAAAATAATTCATGTGGCTTTAGGCAGTTAACAGAAACGTGTAAAATATATCCCTGCATAACTATAATACGCTCAGCAAAGATATTGTTGTATCCACTGTCATTGTTCTGATTTATAAATAGGTTTCTATTTCTATTGAATTTTGACAATGATCTATCTCCGTATTATGTATATACATATCCATTGGCTAGTGTTCGTGATATGATACTGTGAAGTATTTCTTGTGTTAAATCTAGAGCAATGCTTGATAAATTCCCACCAGAGATTCTATTACAAGTTTGGCAGCACATTATTTCTGTTCAGTCAGGTTCAACTCCATCACATTTGTTGAGAGTTTGTAAGTCATTGTACAAAGTTTACGGGGTACAGTTGTACAGTAATATCTTCATACTGGTTTCAAACGATGATTTCTTCTCTGTTGATGAATTGCACATATTACAGAGTAACAAAAGGAACCTTACAGGAAGGTTCCCATTCGTTAATACAACTTTGATCACAAGCTTAACAAATTGCGTAAAATTGATAGATATTTTAGAAAATAATGTCCAATTAAAACGATTGGTCAAACGGCTCACCATTAAGACTTTACATTTTGATCCAGGAGATAGACAAGCTCTGAAGAAGTTATCATTGTTCCATCAGTCCAATTCAGTGTCACCATATGAACTCCATAGAGTCTTGATTAGAACTAATCATTTGAGACATTTCAAGAGATATATCTTTGAATGTGTCATTGCTGATCTTATTACAAGGGGTAATGCTGAAGAAAGATTGGACACCTACCTTCAAAGAGATAAATTAGTTCTTAATGAAGAGTCAGAAATTGAGACCCTGTTGAATTCCAATGATCAGTCCTCCACTTCAGATTGTAACATACAACTTATGGATTTCAATCCAACATTAGTTCGTAATGTATTATTCTGTCCACATGGTTATAAAGAGATACACAGAGATTTCGACTATGCTGGACTTATTTCAAGAATCAGAAAGTTGATCGAAGCTGGCGATGATCTCAGTCATATGAACGGACACATATCAGTACTTAGTCTTCAGAATATGATGGTACAGAGCTCCTTTAAAACGGCTACCGCTAAAAATGGACTGGTCTTCTTATCTCTTATGAGCAGTGCTATGTCATCTTGATGAGTTTGATGCGTTTTCGAAGTCTCTGTGTTATTTCGTTTGAGTTATTGTATAACTAAAATATTATATTTTCATGTATTGTGAACGAAGGATATAAATAAATTTATTTATCTAGCGATGAGATGAGAATTTCTATTTTTTTTTTTTAATTTCAGTTTGCAGTAGAAATTATATATAAAAGTTAAATTAAAAAATCAATAATTAAAATAATTAACAGCTATATATTATAAAGAGACTCTATTTATTTATACAAACTGCTCGGCTAGTATAAGAAGGACTTGCCGAGAAACACCATACATTAACCTACACATAACAGAATGGTTAGACTCAAGGCAAGATACATCGTATTTGACGTTCTCACTCCTCCAAGCTCACCGTTGGAGAGTTATTCGCAAAAGGACTCGCTGATGGCCCTTCACAGTACATCACCACCAAATGTGAATCTTCGAATGATTGCAGATCTACTACGATCCAAAGTACAACTGTTCTTTGGTGACTATGGAACAGGTGTCACTGGAATGTCGCTGATGGTGAAATATTTCTCTACAAAGACCTCAACTGGAATAGTACGATGTTCTAGAGATCATTATCAGCTGGTTTGTGCAGCTCTAACCCTCATAGATAAATTGAACGGTAAGGATGTTATATTTAGAGTAGTGAAGGTCAGTGGTACTATAAAGAAATGTGAGCAGGCCGTGATAGATAGGAACAGAGATCTAATGAGGAGTTTGAATAGAAAGGTTGAAGAAGGAGATGAGGCAGGTAAATTGGATATTGAAGTGGACGAGGAAGATTTAGAGGACGATTAAAGGATTACTGGGGTGAACGTCTGTGCTACCTTGATAATTGGGTGAATAAAATAAATTAAGTTAAAAGGTAACATGTCTGTTATTTCAATGCTTCTGCTTCTTATACTGTAAGCCATAACCAATCTCATTTGTAGTGTCATTAGCATCGTCATCATCATCACCACTTCTCTTTGTATCATTTCTATCCGACTTTTCAAATTCCACCGGTCCTAAGCTGTCAAATCTCTTTTCGCTATCCATTCCTCCAATCCCACCATGAGCATCATCGGCCATTTCATCTGACACTTTATAGATGCTGTTTATCGTCTGTTGAACGAATAATGGATTATCATATGGTTGTTGATCTTCGCTATTGTTGTTATTTGCACTATTTGACGAGTTGGTGTAGAATCTTGAATCGAATTGAACTTCTGAGCTTGAGTTTGTAGCCTTCGCCAGACCGAGCTTTGTCCTTTCAGAGACGTCTCTATTACTGATACTATCCACTGAGCTTCGAATCCTTTGTTCTTTACCCATCTTGGACATCTTCATCTCCCTTTCGATCTTTTTAAGTCGTTCTTCCCTTGCCATGGCTCTATCCTTGGCTTCTTTCGTCTCGTACTGGTCATGTTTCGAGCTCTTGCCGTTATCAAATCTTCTCTGTTCACGGGTCCTTTGGGCCAATTGTCTCAATTTCTCCTCCTTTTCACGAGTCTCCTTCTCTGCAATCTTCTGCTTCAGGGCGTTTCTCAATTTGATCTCTTGTCTTGCCTCTTTATCGGCCTTGTGTAATGCTTCTGCAAGGTTGATGGTATTTTGACTCAATTCTTGATCGTTATCGTTATTAACACTCTGATCAACAACCAATCTTTTATCCAACGCAATCGTGAAACCATTAGGATTCTTCCAGTTCGATATAGCAGGAGGTATATACCATTTCTTCTGTTCTTCAGCAGAGACTTTCTTCATATCAATTGGAGCGTGCAATAGAGGGGCAGGTGGAGATGGTGGTCTTTCAATGTTCTTCTTTTGTTTGAACTTTGGTGGAGCCATTGGATCTTGTTGCTTGTCCACGATTTTGATGATTCTTGAGCTCGTTGGTCTGTTGTTGTTGCTTTCGTTGTCATAATCCATGATGTTGGTTGAAGTGTACCTTATATATTCAGGCTTATTACCGTTGATACCACCGTCTCCTCTCCCAGATGTGTTAATTGCAGTTTTACTCTTTGACTTCATAACCAGCTCGAGAGCTCTTCTTGTTCGTTCTGTACATTCTGCAATCTCCTCTGCTGATGGTTTCTTCAACGATAAGTTCCTCTGTCGTTGTCTCAAAGGCTTAACATCTGTGATTGAGCTTTGAATATATCTGTCCTCGTTACCTTGATTTCTTAACAACATCGAATAATCTATTGATTTGTCCTTATCATTATCATTATCATCGTCATGTGGCTTGAACACACTGATTTGTTTCTCTGTCTTATTACTCTGTGTCTCTTTATCCGTTGAGTTGGAGCTGTCATCACGGGTAGGTGGTGCCACTTGAGATAGATATTGAGCTATAGAGAACATCTTTTTGAACTTTGACTTCTTTATATGTATAATATCCTCCGGCTGGTTGGTCGATTGATGGTTATATGCGTTGTATATCAGTGAACAAACAATGTAATATTTAATATCCCCCTTATGATTAACACTGGATAATATTTGCTTATATTTACTTTTTATATAGTCTTTCGGCATGCAATAAATTTATATATCGTTTGGCCTCGATTATATTTTGATTTTCTGATTCTGGTATAAATAAATTTTATGACCGCCGCTAACAAATATATATATTTTTCATTTTCATTCATATATTGGGTGCCAGCTGATAAAGTGATATATAAAGTTATAAGTGATTCCAATTAAATACTAAGGGTAGCTCAAGTAGTCCAATTGGCACTAGGGATCATCACACTTCAAATTTCCATAATACAAATCATTATTTACAGATTAAGCTAATCAACGAACATTCAATATATTCGTTAATTATAATTATATCATTAATATTATTATTTTAAATCTCAAATCTGGAATAAAAATAGATAGACAATTCATCCAATTGTGCTTGTTAAAATTACAGCTGAGTAATTAACCTTATTTAAATATATATATTTATATTTGAAATATTATATTATAATATCTGTGCAATTAGTATTATATTATAATAATATAAATATACGTCTTATTAGTGGCAGTCAAGAACTCACCAATGTATTCAAAAGTTCAAGTGGCCCTGAGATATCGTCATCTAAATGCTGTGTATTTTTTGGCTAAGCTCAGAAAATATGAACACCCGGACATCACAATTTTTAATATATGTTGGATCGGTTCGCGGGCACCCACAGATAAATTTAAACCAGCGGCTCGAAACATATACCTGCGCGTTAGATTAATTGTGACAAACTAAACAAATGAATATTGTTGTATTCAGCCGTTCGCCGTTAAGAACGTTAGATAAAAAAAAATAATCGGGAGTTGAGGGGTATTTATTTTATTGTATTTAACCAGAAGGAAACTCAAAATTTATTTATTTATTTATCAGACCAAATCCCGGTAACGTCTAAGTAAATATATATTTCAAAGTCATAAGCCGTCAGTCATAAGCCATACCACCATACTATAACCATCAATCCACGAATCAATCTAATCGCATATACCGCAATGGTCACATCACGATTTACAAAGCTCATTCCAAGGGCAATGGAATTAAGCCCCTCGAGTTCAAGGCATCGTCATTGGATTAAGCTTGGTTCGATCTCATCACCACAACTTTACAATCATAAGATAAGAGTCCTTTCTTTCAACATGTTAAACCAATCTTATATGTGGCCACAGGTTTATAACTCGTACGTGGCAAAGGAATATCAATCATGGGACTATAGATTATCGCTTTTGAAAAGGACAATCTTGGATCAAATCATAAATTTTAAAAGTGAAATAATGTGCTTTCAAGAGATGGAATCAAACTCTTTTACCAAGATTTGGAAACCACTGTTATCACAGTTTGGATTTGAAGGACAATTTATAAGGAAGGATAAACCAAAATATTGGAACGCTGATAAAGATCCGAATCTAATTGATGGTGTTTCAATCTTTTACGATACACAGAAGTTTGAACTTGTTGAATGTAAGAAGTTTCAAATATCAGATTATTTCAAAGATAAGATGCTTAATAAAAAAGACTACAAGTTCATAGACCAAAATTTGATCATGGAGTCTTTAGGATCGAGGAATCAAGTTGGATTGATCTGTGTATTGCGACATCTCTTGACAGATGAGATTGTAATAGTTTCAAACACTCATCTCTATTGGAAATTGAATGACATTAAACTGTTACAGACCATGGTAATATTGGATGCCCTACGGGATCTAAAGCTTAATAAATATCCACATGGACGTATTTTATTCACCGGTGATTTTAATTCAAACCCAAATTCTTCGGTTTATGATTTTTTAAAAAAAGGGGAAATTGAAATTAATTTGAACAATGATAACAACTCGGATTTACAAAAATATATTAATCTTCAATCGACTGGATATAAAAATAAGTATAAAACTGATTATAACCTTAATATTGACGAAGATAACAATATTTCGGCGTTTACAATAAAGAATCCGGTTGTTACATCTTCAAATATATTTGATTCAATTATAAATAATGACGATATAAATATCAATGATGGAAACATGAATATTAATCATAAAGATGAACTGTTCACTTGTTATACCCAACACCTTTTTGGGATATTTGATTACATCTGGTTTAACAACCTGGATTTCAAACTGTTGGGTTTCTTGAGTGGAGTGGATAAGGAATATACCAAGATGATTAAGGGCTTACCGAATAAAGATTTCCCTAGTGATCATATTCCGCTGGTTGCAGAGTTTCAAATGGTGAGATAGCTTATAATATCATAATAAATCTTCAATATCCGTCAAAGGAGTAGGATCGAATCTTAGCTTCGAGTTCATTTCGTCGAGTTTCCCGTTCAGTCTTAAGCCATCAATTTTCTTCAACAAAGCGTAATCAACGTTTTTGCACAGTTTTAGCTTTGATTTACTCAGAGTACACAGATCACAGCGACGTCCTCTCGGTAAACACATACTCTGTCCAAATCCAACCAGCTCAGGGTTAATCTCTGTCCAAAGTTCTCTTGGGACCCAGCTCTCCAGTTCAATCCGGGTCTCTTCAGGTCCCTTCTTGTTCTTTACCCATCCAAACATCTTTGAGAGTCTATCCAGATGAACGTCAACTCCAATGCCCAAGTTCAAGTCCCAGGCCTTTTGTAAAGTCAGAAAGGCCATCTTTGGTCCAACACCAGGAAGGCTCACGAGTCCATCAACGGTGTTTGGTATATCACCTTCCCATTCGTTCTGTAATATCTCAACGCTCTTCTTTATATAACTGGCTTTTCTCGTATGGAATCCAACGCTAAAGATCAATTCATCCAATTTGGATTCATCAACCCATAAGATGGACTCGATCGTTATACCTTCGTTGAAACCGTTCTCTATGAAGTATCTTTTCATATTGGACATTGCCTTGTAGTTAATCTCATCCTTTGTCTGCGATGAAAGCATCAATGAGATCAGGAGCTGAAATCTGTAGTTCTTCGGAGACAATGGAGCTTCTTGGTTCAGAGTCAATGGGATCTCTGCGCATCCCATGGTATCAACAGGGGCCACTATGAGTGATCTCATCAGCTTGATTTGCTCATAGATAGGGTAGAAGTTCTTAGGAATCGGACCCTTGGGCGATTCATCTGTGGTGACTGGTGTCTTCTTCTTCGGTTTTGTCTTTGTCTCTGTCTTTATCTCTGTTTCTGAATCCAACTCCTTCTTAACTACAGGACTCTCCAGTCTCCTTCTCTTGGCATTCAATAGGACAGAGCCAATATCATCCTCAGAGTCCTCTCGCTTAACACTGGGTACTTCTGCTTCCTCTTTGATGGGTATACTCATTAGTTCATGGTCATCTGTCTCTTCCTTCTTTACCTTGATCCTGGCCACCGTATCGTCTGCTTGGTCGGAGATCTTCAAACTCTCACTCCCCGAGTCATCATCCACCGTCTCTGTCTTCACAATCGATACGTTATACGACCCATTTTGAAGGGGTTTCTCGTTCTTCTTCATGAAATATTTTGACTTGGTTCCATTGACCAATCGTACGGATCTCCTTATGCTCGTCATCTTATCGGCCAATGATCGTTCAGTGTATGGTATAAATAGCACCCTGGATCAAAACTCACTATAAGCTGACCTTCTGATGGATTTGCTTTGCTTGTTGATGACAGCTTCTTCTCTCTGCCCAGTTTCAAGTTTAGCTTACAGAGCTCATGTTAATACCCTACATTTTATTTCTTCTGCTTACCAAATCATTCGCTCCTATTCGCCTGGGGGCCCACATTTAATTGTTATGTGGCTCAAAAAACCAGAGATCCACAAGCTAACAACGCTAAATCAGCCTACAAAGAGTTTCACTTTAACTAACCCATACTATTTATATATTATATAGTATACACGTCCTATGAGTTAAACTTTATGGTACAATGATGGTTGAATGAATGGAAGGATGAATGCTGGAAAGTGAGAATGATAGTGGGTACTGGTGGTGATGACATTTAACATAAACAATTACAATAACGAAATATGGCAAATTATATCCTTCTTCAACCACACACACACACTTTAATAACACCAAATATCATGTCTTTCTCGATGCTCTAAACTCTGGCTTGAAATCCCTTCTTGAAGAACTCGATTCCTTCTTTTGCTTGAGTTGAAACTTTGTCAAAAGTGGAATATGATCAGATGGTGCATGTGCATTTGGGAATCCAACGTAATGACTCAAATATTCAGAATCCATCTCTCCTAATAACCCACGAACTGATAGCGTAGAAGGTGTATACCAAATATAGTCCAATACATCGGTAAAAGTTGGCGTGAAATTTGTAAATGACATCTCTCCAATGTTTGAATAAGCAGACTTGAAATGGAACGAATGTGAAAATCCCTTCTCTGTAAACTTACCATAATCTCTACCTTTCACATCTTCATGTTCTTTCACAAATCCAGTAGAGAGTAATTGATACACTGCAGAATGTGGTTGGGAGTTGAAATCACCACATACAATAACAGGAAGATTCTTCATAACAGAATCATCCGTGGTTTTCAAATTCTTCTTTGCAATCAATTCAATCTCCTCCAACAAAACACCAACTTGAACAGTCTTAACATCGTTCAGAGCTGGATCCCAATGTAAATGTGTATTGGCAAGAAGTATATCCTGTTTCGTTTCACGGCTTGTCAAAATCGTCACAAGACCAATATTATCACGACTCTGTAATCTGTTGAACACATCATCGGTCTTCTTATATCTTGCAGCGTTAAGCACGATTTGAGTATATTCCAACGCTTTCTTCTCGGATAACGAAAATTTGGACTCTTTGTAGAAAGTTGCACAACCGTCAACTTTCTTTGCCTCTTTTTCATTCATTCTTCTAGCTCTGTATTTTGCATGGAAGATACCTCTGTATCCACGTTCGGACATGACATCGAGCCAATAGTCTTCAAACAGCTGTGTTTCAACCTCTTGTAAACAAACGATATCGGCATCAGACTCCAAAATCTGTTTCTTCAAAACATCTTTTCTATAGTCCCAGTTAAGTGCCCAAGAAGGTGTATAGCTGTACATTCTTGCAGACGCATAGTGCTGGCATAACACGTTATAGTCCAAGATTGTAAAAGTGTTTTTATCATCATTTTCATCATGAACTTCATCAGGATCCGTTATTTCTCCATCTTCTGATAATTCAACCCATTGTCTCTTTGGAGGTGGAAGACTCTTTGGAACGTTATCTCGTAGATGTATGATTAAGGATCTCGTACCCTTCTGTGCAATGATCTTGATATATTCCGGATTAAAATCAGGGTTTCCTTCCAATCCTAAAAAGTGTAATGAGAACAAATTACCAAATTCAAAGGGTAAAGTCGTTAGGTTATTATCAAAGAGATATAGATATTTCAAGGTCGAAAGTAAACCCAATTCAGGAGGAACAGAGGTCAATCTGTTGTTCGAAAGATCCAAGACCCTTAGATATTTGAAATTCTTAACCTCTTTAGGGATATGGACAAGGTTATTACCGTTAAGGTATAACTTTGTTAAGAATTCGTATTGGAAGAGCTTTGGGGAGAGGTTTGCAATCGCTTGACCACTAAGGTCCAAGCCTCCCCATAATTGATCAGGGAATTTCTTGGATGTGATCCTTGGAATTGCAGAGTCATCAGTGTCATCATCGTTCTCGTTATCATTGGCAGCTTTCTTGTTCTGGAGCAATGGAATAGAACTCGTAGAGTTCTGCTGCGGCTGTTGTTGTGATTGTTGTTGGAGCAGTAGCTGCTGTGGGGATTGGAGTGATTGGTCCAGTGGTGTTTCATCGTGTTCCGATTCCAACAGCTGTCTGGTCAGCTCAACCAACGATATTGTCTTCTGATCAACAAATTGTTGTTTGGACCTTCTCGAGACGCTTGCCGCGTGTCTGGCGTAGAAATGTGGAACGTTTGTCTTTCTCGAGAGCTCAGCCAATTGTATCTGATCCTGCCAATGACCCAGCATCGAAGAAGATTGATCCAAAATGATTGAGCGGTGAGCCACCTGGTGTTGTTGCTGTTGCTGTTGCTGTTGCTGCTGCTGTTGTTGTTGTTGAGGTGGATGAGGAAGCCCTTGTTGAAGCATTGGCTGTATATTACGCTGCTGAGGGGTCTGTGCTCTGTTGTTGTACTGGCCCTGATAGAGCGTCTGCTGTAACAATTGTGTGTGAGAGAGACCGTCGTTCGAAGGTTGGCCAATTGAGCTGTTGATAGTCTGGAACAGGTCGTTGAATTGCAAAGGGTTTCCTTGTTTCCGCTGTTGCTGTTGTTGCTGTTGCTGTTGCTGTTGTTGTTGCTGTACTTGCTGCTGCTGTTGGAGTAGCTGCTGGGCAGGGGTGAGCCCCTGGTAGCCCTGTATATTCATCTTGAGTGTCTTCTTCTACTTCCTCAATTGAGCTTCGATAAAGCAAAGCAAACCTATCGTCTTGTAGTGCTTGTCTGTGTCTGGATGAAGGAGGTATTCGTTGATTGAGAGGCAAAACCAGAGCTATCGAAAAGCACAAAGAAAAAAATTAGAGGTAGTATACAACGACAAAGCAGGTCAAAAGCGGACGTCGACGTGTACTTCTCTCGGATGTGGGATGTAAACGCTATTTGCTGAGGCTAATGAGTCTGTAGCCGCCGTGTGGATTGTCTGGGGGCTTCTGTCTGTTGATTTTTTTTGAGTGTGTTCTTCTTTCTTCGATTCTGTTAGCACTTCTTTTTCTACTGTAACTCGTTGTTTTTGTTTTTGTTGATAATTTATTACTTGTGCTATTTCTATTTCTATTTGATCGTATATTAATCCAGCGTTTTTTTTTTAAAAAACACACTTCTGGTGGTAACCGCTGATTTGTTTGTCTGACTGACGACGGAGGCAAAGAAAATTTATCAAAATTAAAAAAAAAAAAAAAATTGTGCGGATTAAATTAATTGTAAGAGCAATCCGAGGGAGAAACCAAGTCAGGTGACTTATGTTATACATCCCTCGAATTGGAAAAACTTACACAAAAACTCACGTGATCAACTCAGAGCTGGACTTATCAGCTAATGGCAGGGAATATCGATGATAAAAAAAAATTTTAAACTGCATAATCGACGATGAGAAAAGGTTACCCGGTGGTGATCATCTACACAAAATAAATTTATATATGGCACCATTCGGTAGAGATTGCCCTATAGGGCCCCACCCATGTAAATAAACACCAAAATACAAAGCAAAAAAAAAAGAAATCAAAGAACAAATATATATATGCTGGTCGATGAATTTATATTTTCACGTCCAGCAGCTGGTAAAGTAAATAAAATGAAAGCATCAGCTAGTAAATATCAATATTATTGGAGCGGCATTAAATTTTTGAGCCAGGAGGAAAAAAAAACAAAATTGTATACGTGAAAAAGGTGTTAGTTTGGCAGCAAATTTTGACAGCTCTTGAGATTCCTTTCTTCCTAGTGCTCTTCAAGATCTTCCATCAGCGCAGCTCACAATTCATAGTCGAACGAATTGACCGTCTCTTCACCTCAAGAAGTTTCAATCAAGGCCGCACTATAGCTGCCCACAAAGCCGCGCAGCTGTACGCTATATTAGGTAGAGATTTTGATTACTGTGGCTCTTTGAAGCTTTGTGCTAGGATAATAAATCCATTCCAGCATCTCATCTCATACTTCCAATTAACGCAGACAATCCGGAACAACTTTGGTTCTTCACATCATCATACAACAAGAGACATCCTATCAACCTCCAATCAAGCGTTACGATGCCATTTCTTCCGAAGTTGAACGCTACGCTTTCAAACCATTCACCTTCATCAAACTCACAACAGCAACAACAACAACAGCATCCACAGCTGACCACATCGACCTCTGCATCTTCTGTCTACCAGCAGCCTCTGACGAACAACATTGCACACACTGCAGCACCGCCTTTTGAGCTATCGATTGACTTGGAGAGTCCACCAGTGATCTTATATGGGCCACCAGCCGATAGTTCGGGCTCTTTAATATCAGGACAGCTCAACATCGATATATCCAAAGATGCCTTCATACAGACATCGAGACCCGGAGCAAAGAAGAACCCTTCTTCAAACACACTCCAGACCCTTACGAACACACTTTCGAACTTGAACTTGTCTCCAGCACACTCCAACACCACTTCTCCTCTGCATTCAAAGAATAACTCCTCCAACAATCTGCTGAGCTTGTTGAACATCAAGGATCACATCTTGATCAACTCAGTGCAATTGACATTGAACCAACATGTACACTATGCTAAACCTTTCCTACCACCATCGAACACGTTGTCAAACTGCTCAACTTGTAAGAAGTTAACCACTGAGCTGGCAAGATGGGATATCATGACACAATCTCATAACCTCCCTGTTGGAAAGCATTCATACCCATTTTCCCATCTTTTACCTGGGTCATTACCTGCAACGACTTGCCTTGGTTCAAGTGGTATAACAACGATAAAGTACGAATTGTCTACTGTTGTCTCATACAACAACTACCATAACCAACAGACACTTTTGAAAGTTGTACTTCCATTGGCCATCTCAAGATCGGTGTTAAGAGGACCTGATAGAAACTCTTTGAGAGTGTTCCCTCCAACAGATGTTACAGCGACTGCAGTCTTACCAAACGTTATCCATCCAAAGTCATCGTTTGCCTTGGAGCTCAAGTTGGATGGGGTTTCTACACCAGAGAGAAGATGGAGAATGAGAAGGGTGGGCTGGAGAATCGAAGAACATGTCAAAGTGAAGTCAAACGCCTGCTCTCACCATAAGACTAAGCTTAAGGTATTGGAACAGCATTACAGAAAGAACCCTGCCCTAACGAAGACCAACATCAAGAGAAATCAACAGTCAGGTCCAACGACGTCATATGCAGTTGCATCTTCTGCAGCAAGCCTGACACCAATGGCATCTAACAACGGGAATCTGAGTGCACAGCCAACAAGAGACAACATAACGACCAATGGCAACACTCTGGAACCAACACCTTCACAGGATAACATCAACGGCCCAGACAACAGTGCAACTTCGAACCTGCATCCAAGTGACCATGCGAATGATGAAATACGACAATCAGAGGCATTGGCTCAGCAACAACAGGAACAACAACCGGACTATTCGCTATACTGTCAAGAGGTACGTACAGTTGCTTCTGGAGACTTGAGAAATGGTTGGAAATCTGACTTTTCAGGAAAGGGTAAGATTGAGTTGGTGGCTGATATATCCTGCTTCAACCTTTCCAGTGCAGCTGGTCCTCATCATACACATGCTTCCTCTAAGAACCCAATAAATGCTCCACCGATCCATCCAACGATCTCATGTGATGTCGACGATCCTGTCCTCGGAATATACGCAAACCACATCTTGATTGTGGAGGTTGTCATTGCAGAAGAAGTGTTACAAAACTCATCCACAAACTCGTTATCGGCTTCAGTGTCACATTCAGACTCCTCCAGCAAGAAAGAGGCTGCCAAAAGAGATCAAAGACTCGCCGAGTTATCTCCAATGTTTGCAAACCAAGTGAAACCAACAAAGACAGAACCAAGCACCGCTTCTGTTAAGAAAGATGCTCAGAACTCTCCTTCAGTAGTTGGTGTTCCAACAGGTTCAGCTAGGGTGCTTCGTATGCAGTTCAAGTTGAATGTCACAGAGAGATCCGGGCTAGGTATCGCATGGGACGATGAAGTGCCTCCAATGTACGGTGATGTTTCAACTCTTTCTCCTCCGACCTATGACACTGCAACTTCACCTATCCTGCCAGATTCTTCAGAAGGTGTGAACCCTCCACTGTACCCACTCAACCCAGCACATACACATACACATCTGAGTGGCTCAAGCGGTAACGTGACACCAGGCGTGATCTACGGAATCGGTAACACTCCAGGAATCACTCCAAGACCTTCAGGTAATTTCCAGAGTTTGAATGGAGCCTTGGACGTTGATGATTTTACACTGAACTGATATACAATAAGACGATTTACGATGTACGTTTCTCTTTCTGATTATTATTTACTTGTAGTACTACCTCATATCTTTATTCACTGCATTATTCATTCATCATTCATCTTCTTCATCATCACTGATGATGACTCTTCTCTTGCTCACCTTGATAACATTCTGTTCTTCTTCAGCATCATCCACAAGATCTTGATCTTCTTGGTCATAGTCTTCCTCATCTGAAGATTGAACATTGTGCCTTTTAACTGAGAGATTGAGGTCTAAGGCTTCCTCACTCGTGGCTTTTGTATGATCATCGTTATCTTCCACATCACTGTTGTCATCTTCGCTATCATTTTGTGAGCTACTCAACATGTTATTCACACCAGTATGTGAACCAGCTTCATCAGAGCTCAATTCAGAATCTGAGTCGTCATCAGAGCCAATAGAACCAACCTTTCTTCTTTTGACTTCCAATGATCTTAAAGGTGAACTTGCTATTCTCTTTGGAGAATTATCGGAATCATCTTGCTGACTTTGATCCTTTCCTGTGGCCATAGAGGTGGCAGAATCTGTGTTTGTGTCACCGTTCTTTTTGAACAACTCTCTGATCTGAGTTACTGTCAAAGAGCCATTTCCTTGCTCTAAGAATGCTCTCAATTTACGTTCACGGGCAAAGAACTCTTGATCAGCCTCTTCATCGTCATCATCTGAATCCATGATATACTTTGTAGATTTGTATAATGAACTATCATGACGAGGTTTTCTCGTGTTACCTTCATTTTCATCTCCTGAAATATCATGCATCGATAAAGTGTTACGAGATCTCTTCTTACCACTCTTTTTTGACTTATTTCTCACTTTCCCTCCCTTCTTCTTTGCAACACCTCTTCCATTAGAACCAGATCCACGTCTATCTATAGCATCCTCGAGCCTATCCAGTTCATCATCCATGTATCCGACTCTAGGTTGGCCATCTTCCATATCACTGTTATCGGCAAAGACATCTCCATCATCCGAAGAATATCCAATGCCTTGATAAGCATCTTCATCATAGTTATCGTTATCATTCGCAGTCTTGTAATGATCTTTCAACTGTCTAATGACCAGATAATCCCTTGCAACTTTACCTTCATCAAGTTCAACAGGTGTTATCAAATACATCTTGATATAAGTATTCACTTCTATAAGAGTATCCATATCGGTTGTTCCGTAAAAAGTACATACAGATTGTGTATCTTCAGGCAATTTGAAACCAGCAAGCTTTAAGATATATCTCAATTTTGGTTCTGTAACCAATTTCTTGTTCCAATCAGATCTACCACCTGTTATATCGATATCTTTGTATTCAGGACTAGTTTCTGAGCCGGGGTTTGCAGCTGTATGATCAGCATCCTCCTTGAGTCTACTGAGAACAACGGCCTCCATCTCTTTAGAGAACCATTCGACAAGATCACGTTGGTCATCGTCAATGAGACATGCAACCATGATGGCGATTTTCTTCTCGAGATCCATATATTCCGAACCTTTGATCTCGGCAATACTGGAGACAAGGGTTGAAGCTTCTTCTTTATCCTTTGTCAAAATATCACCAGTATCCAAATAGTGTCTATCGCTTTCATTGTTCGATCTGAATAAGACTTCAACGTACAGTGCCGGGGTTTTATCCAAACTTTGTCTAAACTTCTTCATATAATGGTTCAAGAACTGTTCAACGTGTTTTCTGATACTCGAGTTTTGTTGAAGACCTTCAGGACTTAACATCGAATGGATCACAAGGAGGAAATCAAGACGATATAGTAATGAGTACCTTTTCATGGTGAAAAAGACTCTATGAAGAAATTTGATGGCACTTTTCATGGATTTCTCAGGTAAATCTTGAAATCTCTTGATGTATGAGATGTATGTATTTATAACCTCTGTATGAACAATACGGCCCATAAGATGATCCAACGTCTTCTTACGAAGTTCTGTAAGAGATTTGATGGTCTTATCCATAGACTTCTGGTTGTTTAGATCAATTTCATCAATCATAATCTGTTCTTTTGAATAGACCTTGACATATTTATTGGCTTTTTCTTGTAAGATCAATTTCTTCATATCAGCAGAAGCATATATATCCAATTCTTTTATCAATACGTCCAAGAATTCTACAGTGGTATTAACGAATTCTGGAGATCTCTTGTGTGCAGCTTTGGCAATAGTCGGTATTGGACTAAGGTAATGATCTCTGAAGATTCTCTTTCTCAAGTTTGCCGAGATCAGCCTATTCTCATCGAGCGATGAAACAGAAAGAGTGCTTCCAACGTGTAATACTTCTTTGAAAAGGATGAGACAAGCATGAGCCATCCCCCATTTCTTCTGATCGACCGATTCGTTGATATATTTAGACATGAGAACAAATGCCTCATCAGATAGAGCAGAAGCCACGAGTGTATAATCAACCTGATCGACTTTTTCACCATATCTTTCTCTTTGTGCCTCAAGGAACCAACTAACGATCATTATGTATTGAATTCTCAAATCGTCATCATCCGAGGTTTGATCATCTTTATCAGTCAATTGGGTAAGTACCCTTGTACAAGCTTTAACAAATGGGTTAAAGGCACCATCTATGAAATCACATACGAATGTATGGAATGCTTGTCTATTGCTTGTACCCACGGCAACTTCTGGAAACACTATTTCTTCACCTGGAAGGTATTTGAACCTTTGTACTTTATTCCATTTCTTATGAGCATCAAAGGCCGAGATCGAATTACTTTTACTCAACATATTACCAGCATTGGAAACAGGTAGTCGGCCCAAGTCAGGTGTTTGTAACGATAAGAGTGTTCCAAATCTTCCATGTCTACTCGAGGTGTTCTTTGTTGCTCTGTTGAGCATATCTTTCTCCTTTGATAGAAGATCGGATAGACCCAATGAGCTTGATTCTTGACCCTTAGGGTCCTTGGAACGTTGACTTGTAGAATCACGATTGTTGTTATTGTCTGTTGACATGATATAGCCAGGTCTCAGCTTCCTTATCATGAGATACACAATCTCAAGGAAAGGATCAACCAACAGTTGTGGGTCAAAATCACGATCCAATCCAATCGATGAACACATTGTCAAGAAAAATGTAAATACCAAGTTCTCATCGAAGGCACCTAATACAGCACCTATACCGATATCATCGATATTGACACCTTTTGGTAAATTCTCGGTCAATTCAGCTTGTTTTAGTTGTTTTGAAGTTAATTTTGATATACCAGCAGGTTCAATTTGTAATAGATTTCTAAAGAAGGCAACACATTGTCTAATGACCAAATAATCCAATTTTTCTCTATCTCTTTTATCCTTTGCAATGACAGGTAATACGATCTTGATGATTGCTTGTAACACATAACCTCTTCTAAACGATAAGATCTGTTTCTTATAACTCAACTGATATTTTTTCAAATCAGAATAATGATCCAATTGATGCTTATGGATCTCACCTGTTAATTCCAAGGGCCAAGTGAGCAACACTAATAGTTTTAAACACATCTTGGCTATTCTTTCATCATGTTTTTTCGAATAACCTGAAATAACGGTCTTTTTGTTCAATACATCATTCCACATACAAAGGATTGTTATTAGATCATTGCATAATCCACTTTCAGCACAAGCAACAAGAACTTCCCAAGAATTTTCTCTTTGTCCATGAGTTCTTATCCATTTCTCAATATCTTGAAGACAAAGATAAGCTTCAACACCTAATTTATAAGGTTGGTTCTGTTCTTTATCCGATGTATAATCTATACCTCCTAGAGATGAAACAAGAATTGCAATATACGATTTGATATGGGATTGTGGTAGAGCACGTTCTGATTGGGTGGTGTTTGTTTTGGCTTGATGGTCGTAATTAGCGTATTCTCTGACATCGTCATCGTCGTTGTCGTTGTCATAGTCATTGTTGTATCCGTCAACTTCATCACCTTCACTTAGTGACTCTCCATCGATGATGGTGTTACTTTCGATGAACTCTTCCAAGGTCGGTTCAACGACATCTTCTGGGTCCGACATCTGAAGTGAGGCTCAACAGCTTGGTGACTCGGTAGATGCTGTGTAACGGTTCTTTGTTCTCACTGTTATTGTTACTTCCCGTACTAACTGAGAACTTGATACAATTATTTCTGTATCACTGCAGTGCCCGTAACAGCCCCGATCTTTCGTGTTTTGCTAACAAAATTTAACAAAATTAACAAAAACACGAAACGCGAAAACTAAAGTCCCCCATCGAATGTCCCCACTGACACCCAAAGAAGAAGTCTGCCGAATTCGGGAATAACAGCTGCTTTTTGTAATTTTCAGTTTCATCTTCGATTGTTTTTTTTTTCATTTTTATTTTTATATTTAGCGTTGACGTGTCTTCCACTTTTCGCAGCGCTGCTCCTTTCTGTGCCGTTTCCCAGTTTCACCAAATCCCTGCTAAATTTCGCAGTTTCTTAGCCGGGAGCCAGTGGGAGCCAGTGGGAGTCTGGAAGGGTTCTGAACAGCAGCAGCAGCAGCCGGCAGCTCATGGCAGCCAAATTTTGATGGAAAATCACACACATACAAAATAACAACACACACACCACAGGAAAACAAATTAGCGACAACGCGACAACAACTCGAATTATTCATACCCATTTTTTTGCTTTTAGCTTACAATTTCCATCTCCTCACAACAAAAAAGATATCAATTGGGAGGTTAAAAGAACTGAGCTTGTCAACTTCTGTCTTTGTCTTCTCTTTGTCACTGTCGTTGTCCTCTTGATTTTGTCCTTTGCCCTTCACTTCTTTGTCGTACACCTAAGTCTGTTGACGTTGATATTCATCCAACTTTTCAATTGACCACGGTATTCAAGAGAAACTGGAGATACTCACAACTTCAACAAAAAACACACAGCTAAGCAAACCGAACGAAGGAAATTCTATCAAATCACTTCAAAGATGGCATCTGCTTCTGGTGTGGCCGTGAGAGATGATTCCATCACCTCACGTCTTCGTAGCAAGACGCCCGGTATTGAATCTGGAGATGATGATGATGACAAGTCTAATAACAACAACTATTCCGAGGATGCCAATGTCATTGATTCCAAAAAGGAAACTGCAAAGGAGATTGAAGAGTTAAAATCTTCACTCTCACAAGCCGAAAGTATCGTAATGCCAATTCTTTTCACAATCTTGGGATTTATCACCCGTTTCTATAAAATTGGTGCAAATCATAACGTCGTTTGGGATGAAGCTCATTTCGGTAAATTTGGATCGTATTATCTTCGTCATGAGTTTTATCATGATGTTCATCCTCCATTAGGTAAGATGCTCGTTGGACTCTCTGGTTATCTTGCTGGTTATAACGGTTCATGGGATTTCCCATCTGGTCAAGAATATCCTGATTTTATCGATTTCGTCAAGATGAGAATGTTTAATGCAATGTTCAGTGTCCTTTGTGTCCCATTGGCTTATTATACAGCCAGAGCCATTGGTTTCAAGACTCCAGCTGTTTGGTTATTCACTCTGATGGTTATCTTTGAAACTTCCTATGTTACTTTGGGTAAATTGATCTTGTTGGATTCAATGCTTTTGTTCTTCACCGTCTCAAGTGTCTTCTGCTTCGTTAGATTCCACAACGAAAGATTCAATGCATTTGGCCGTAAATGGTGGAAATGGTTATTACTCACAGGTATGTCCCTTGGTTGTGTCTGTTCCGTGAAGATGGTTGGTCTCTTTGTTACTTCATTGGTTGGTATCTACACCGTTGTTGATCTATGGAACATGTTGGCCGATAAATCAATCTCAAACAAGAAATACGCTGCTCATTGGTTAGCAAGAATCTTTGCATTGATCATCATCCCATTCATCGTTTTCTTACTCTCTTTCAAATTACATTTCGAATTGTTGAGTGGTTCAGGTACAGGTGATGCAAACATGTCTTCTTTGTTCCAGGCAAACTTGGCCGGTTCAAATGTCGGTGGAGGTCCAAGAGACGTTGCCCTTGGTACTTCATACATCACAATCAAGAACCAAGGTCTAGGTGGTGCTCTTTTACACTCTCATATCCAAACGTACCCAGAAGGTTCCAAACAACAACAAGTTACAACTTATTCGCATAAGGATGAGAATAACCATTGGTACATCCAACGTGAAAGAGGTAGACCAGCTTGGAACGAAACCCGTGATTTGTTGGAATACGTTGTCGATGGCATGCCAATCAGATTGGTTCATCGTTCTACTCATCGTAATTTACACTCCCATGACGTTGGTGCTCCAGTTTCAAGAAGTGAAAATGAAGTTTCATGTTACGGAGATCAAGAAATTGGTGATCCAAAGGATAACTGGGTCTTTGAAGTTATGCATCAATTCGGTGATGAGGATAAACTCAGAGTACATCCATTGACAACTTCTTTCAGATTGAGACATAAGGAGATTGGTTGTTATTTGATGCAAACAGGTAACCAATTACCTGGTTGGGGTTTCCGTCAAGGTGAAGTTGTATGTGCAAAGAGTCCATTCAAACGTGATAAACGTACTTGGTGGAACATTGAGGAACATTTTAACACCGGTTTACCAAACCCAGGTCCAGAGTTCAAATTACCAAAGACCAACTTCTTCAAGGACTTTGTCCAATTGAACTTGGCAATGATGGCTACAAATAACGCATTGGTGCCAGACCCTGATAAACAAGACGATTTGGCTTCAAGTGCATGGCAATGGCCAACTCTGAACGTTGGTATCAGACTCTGTGGATGGTCAGATGACGTTCCAAAGTACTTTTTGATGGGTTCACCGGCAACGACTTGGACATCATCCGTTGGTGTGATTGTATTTGCACTCTTGGTTGTGTACTACGTGTTTAGATGGCAAAGACAACAACGTGACTTTGCTGGAGATGATGAGAAGTTGAACACTTTCTTGATGGGTGGTATCTATCCAATGTTTGGATGGGGTTTACACTACTGTCCATTCATCATCATGGGTAGAGTCACCTATGTGCATCATTACTTGCCAGCTCTTTACTTCGCAATGATCGTGCTTGTGTTCCTCATCGAACACTTTACAAGACCATTGCGCTCGAAGAGATCTACTAAGAACACAATCATCTACTGGGGTATCTACACCTTCTGGTATGTCCTTGTCATTGGTACCTTCTGGTACTTCAGACACATCTCCTTCGGTCTTGAAGGTCCATCCAGAGACTTCGAATACTTGAACTGGTTCTCAACATGGAGAATCGCTTGATTATAAAGACAGAAAAAAGAGTATACTACGATACCATTCACTTATATTATACGTATATATACCATATAACAGTGGTGATATTAATAAAAGAATATCTTACATAGATGTTGTGGGCTATAATTTCCACATCCGAGGCCCCAAAGCAGCCATTAGGGTCGGAATGTTCGATAAATTTTACATAAGCGTGCGTGTCTTTTCCATTTTCTTTCCATTGCCTTCTTTGAGAAGTTGACGCGAAGCACAGAAAAAAAGTATAAAAGGCAGCAATTTGGCCTCCTTTGTTCTCCCCCTGATTATAAATAGCTCTCCAAATTCTCGATTTTTTTTTAAAACTCACTTTGTTTTCATCTTTTGAAACCAGTACTTAACTATTTGATTTCAGAATCAAAACGAAAAGAAGAAACAACAAGGGCGCTAACGAACAGAACAACTTACTTCGGCCATTAACAAGGACAGTTGTAAAGTATTATCATTGAGACGGAGGAAGAATCAGAAGAGTTCATTTTCTTTTGCCGCCCGCTCTCTCTACCTTTTGTGTTTATCTTTTGCATACCTTTTGCCCCAACTTCTTCCTTCTTAATTATCTAGATACCTCATTCTCTTTGTCTGATAAGGGTTGTTTAACGACTTCCTGTATATATTACCTCTTGCGTCTCTTTAGTTGTACAAGTCTTGTCAAGTCTCTTAGTCTTTATATCAAAACACGACAGCACAGCTCGGTCAAGGTTTGTAGATCATCATTAGATAGATACATTCCATTGTACATACGGAGATAGACAGTTAGACAGAAGAACAGAAGACTGACGGAGATTCATACACAGACAGACATACACAGATTTGGTGATGAGTTTTATAACGTTTAGTGCTGCAGGAAGCGCACCATCGAGGGTTGTGGCAGCAGCTGCTGCTCCGGTGAGGAATGAAGTGACCGTCCAGGAGGTTGTCATACAGGAGTTGTTCAAGTTGTATCTCGAGACATCAGAGCTGGCTTCGTTGACTCTACAGGAGTTGAACAAGAACAAGAACAGTAAGGGTGAATACGATGCAAACTACACAGAGCTGGAGATGATTCACTCTCAAATGACAGAGAAGCGCAACAATTGTCTCTATTCAATCATCAACGAAGTGAAGAAACATCCACAGAGTTTGGAGTTCTTGATGAGATTATCAGGAAACTCGTACGTATCTGAAGGAGGAAACATAATAAAAGAGTTGGTTTCACAGGTGAACACTCTTGTACAACCAGAGACGGCACCATCACAACAACAACAATTATCAACGAATCAAACATCCAGCGCAGCCACATTGGCTCCAGTGAATGAGAACACAGTAAGGCAGACAGCAGAGAGTGATAACCATGTTACACAGGCTCAACAGAAGACAACCACGAGTGACACACAAGTGATCAGTCCATCAAGTGGGACCACACAAGCTGCTAAACCAAGTGGACAATCAGTGCATGAATCGATCTCACAACATAAATCCACGCCAAATCAGACTCCATCTGTACAAACTATACCCCAGAGTCAGAGACCTACAATTACAGCAAGTACACCAAGTACAACAACTTCTAATACCCCAAGCTCTGCTGTCTCTACCTCATCATCATCGTCATTATCACCAAGAATCAACGAACCACATGTGTCTACACTTGGACCGATGTCGAGCAATATCTCCCAACTCTCAGTGGAACAGAGGAAGTATATCGAAAAGCTCAGAACTCTGAAAGGTACACAGGCTGCAGAAGCTGAAGCACAAAGACTATTGAACTATAAACCTGCTCCATTACAAAGAGTCAAGACATATTCAACAAATGATATAGAAGTTTTAATTAAATCGATGCAATTGGGTAAGCTTAACGTTTCATTGGCAAAGAAATTTCTTGTCGATATCGTTAGACAACAACAGGGGAAATCTTCAAAAGAATGTTCAAAAGTGTTGACATCGTTGATCAAATGTCCTACAAAGGAACAATACGATACCGAATGGGATACCAGATATTTCATATTGGATCAGATATTGGAAACTTTCAAGAGTAATAAAGAAGTATTGGAAGAACTAGGTATGGAATCCAGTTGTTTAGTAAGAATGGGCAATTGGATGAGACACGATTTGAGAACGAAGAATTATAACGGTGTTAAATCTTGTCTCAATTTCTTATTCTTTATGCAACTAATTACAAAACAGTTGATGAATTCAAAAGTTATGGACGTTTTGATTACTGCTGCTAAGAGACCTGAACTTAAGGATTTAGCTGAAAATCTTATCAGAGCTGCTGCGAAATCTGAAAGAGAGTTATCACCAAATTCGATAACGAGATTATCTTCAAAGCAAATAGATGGCAATGCTACAAAGCCATCATCGTCTTCAACAAATCAAAGACAAACATCTCCACCTATTGCAAATTCAAACCAGCTCAACGGTTCAACTGCAAAGAAGTTTACACTTTCAGCGTATCTTCAAAAGCAAAAACATCCTTCAGTGTCTCAAGAAGTTGAAAATACCCAGAGTTCAACCAATAACACCGAAGATCCTATAAAGCATTATACGAATGAATCAGGTATGAAGTCGATTTTGAAGAAACGTTCATCCTTTGATGATAAGTCTTCCAAACAACATCAGCAACAATCAAAGAAGAAGAGAGTGATGTTCAACAATGAAAACCTTGAAGAAGTTCGATATCTTCCTGAAAGTGGAACACATGCTACGAGTGTCAATGAGAGTACAAAGGCCAAGGATATGGATCATTCAGAAGGTCAATTGATGAAACAACAAACCACAAAGGAGGATGAGAGTGTGATTGGTAAGAACAGTGGTAGTTTTGGAAATAATAGCAGTAATAAGAATAAGAACATTTATGGAAAGAGTAAAATTGAAGAGACTGTTATGATTGATTGGATTAAACCAATTTCTATTAATTTCGATCTTGGAGAAACATTTGCACGTGATAAAGCCACTGTTGTTAGAGGAGGTTTAATTGAACTGGAAAAATCAGAAGATAGTGATGATATTTTAAAGAGACAAAGTTCAAAGTCATCATCTTCATTCTCATCATCGTCATCATCATCAAGTTATGATGCAATGATTACCAATGAGTTTAGTAGTGATTTTTCACCATTTGAATCAAGAGATGGTCTGATTACAGATCATAAGCTGTATAGATACGATGGTGAGACAAACTCTGTTGGAACACTTGTATCTTCTTCTTCTTCTTCTTCAACAAATGAGAATAACAACGATAATAATAGTAATAATGAAGTTGTCAATATGACTTCAAATACAGATAAATTAACCAATAACCAATCATATGGAGATATATCTGGAAAAGTTGATAATGTTCAAGGAAAAGAACAAGAAGAAGAGGATGATCTGATGTCAATCTTGGAAGATGGAGATCGTTTGGTTAATCAGTTTAATAATTCTGGTGATCAAGATTCAAGAGAAGATATAAATTTGGATATCAATGTCAATAGTAATAATGAAAATAAGAGACCTTTGAATGACGAGATAAGCAGTCCCGATGGAAGTTCAAAGAGGTTGAAGTCTTCTTCTTCTTTATCGTCTAACATTTCAGATATTTATCATTATTCAAGATCAGGAGAATTACCTCCACCTCCACCTGTTGCTGTTGCTACAGGTAATTATAACAATATGACTTATAATAATAATAATGACATTATTCAACCACAAAGAAAAGGAGTAATATTATTACCTAGTGGATTACCTTCATATCCAAGCAATCAATTTGAGATTGGAGCTAATAATGAACATCATCAAAGGATTTTGAGAAAAGAATTTGATCTTCGTTGTAAAGATGTTCGACCATTTGTTAGACAATGGTCACCATATGATGGTAGTCGATATACTACAAGATGTGCATATTATAACACAAGGGTGAATTGTCATAGGGGAAACAATTGTATTTATCTACACATTGATACACCAAAATGATAAAGTTATATGCTA
>JAJLRR010000704.1:0-19221 GCA_030567175.1 Williopsis lachancei
CTAGCGGGGGAGGAAGATTTTTTTTTTGCTCAGCCTAACTCTGGGCAGAAGTTTGAAAATTTACCTGTTGCCGCTCCACCCTTCCCCCTAATCGCTCTGCCGGAGAGTTACAATTTTCGTCGAGTTAATACTGAAATAGTCGCTGTGCAATTTTCATTAATCATCAGACGGCATGCAATGAAAACTAATGTAATTACCCAATGGAGTAATACACCTAATATAGTAATTACAACTGGAAATATCATGGCTTCATATGATATGACTACAAGCTTTAATATAGAACATATTAAGCAATTCATAACAATTCATACATATAGACATATATCCGAGATTGATACAAATCTCAATGAACAAATTTTGAATGAATCATAAGCCATTCTTCTTCATCTGATACATACTCAAATTTTAGATATCTATCTATAAAGAATGATCTATGTCTAATCAATAAAGACATAGCCAATAGATGTTCACAACATATCACGTTTGTAATGTTCAATTTAGAATTGTTATTATCATTGTTTTGTTCATAGAGTTGATATTTGAAGCCTTTCCTTATACCATAATCATATCGATTTGCATAGTCATTAGCAGTATTGCTAATATTATCAATCTCTATATCCTCTTCAACCAATTGAACATTTTTAAGTTTTTTGTTATATCTAGAACAGTTACAATACCATTGTTCTAGATCAACCAGTGTTATATTACCATCACTCAATGGATCATTATTATCATTAGTAACCATATGCAATATTAGATCATCATTATCATTATCTTCCATAGTCTCATTGTGTTTATAATCATCTGAGTTAATCTTATACTTCAACTCTTTACATTCCCCATTCTCTATTATTTCAAATGCCCTTGTATATAAATCTGGTAATGAAAGTTGTAAAGCTAATAGATTATTTGGATCAAGCTTCATTAATAACTTCTCATCATCTGAATTTGCTTCATCCTCACGATCTCTATCTTCGACAACCAAGTTCGATATCAATTGTTGTACAAGTTCCCTGTGGCTTGCTATCATAGTACTATACCATCATCAGACAACTAATAGTGTAGTTATCCATCGACTCCTAATTGTTGGTCTTAATTATAAGCAGCTCTTGTTTTGATCTAAGCCATTGTATATATTTCTGTTACGCGCACTCCGCTATAAGTAACCTCTGATCTCTACATTTCTAACAACCACATCGTTTAGATGAACGAATGTATAATTAATTATATTATAGGGTTATGACAATATTTATTCCAATCTGATCGTATAGTCCTCACCACTCTGGGTGATATATCTAACCCATGGGAAACTTTGATATTGTAATTTTGGTTCATTGATCCTCAAATATCTAACTTGGATACCACTCGTTGTAAAATAAGGAATTTGGAATTTTACCTGGATTGGTCTTTTAACCTGATGAATATTCTCTTCCATCGTTACACTTGGTAAACCGAGTTGAGCAGACATCGAATATTCCTTCCCACCTTGGAATTGTTTCAACTTCCAAACAATGACGGATTTTTCAGGAACCCATTTCATAGAACCATGGCTATATTTAAACTTTGGTGAATCTGCATCTTCAGGGATTGGAATGAGGATCTCAACGTTATTAGCCGTGGATTTCTTCTTGATCTGTGCCTTGACCCTTGCGATGATCTCGATTCTTGAATTGTCATGTTTATTGATCTTACAATCGACCCAAATCAAAGGTTTTAATGGAGTTGCCAATCTATAACTCATCAATTCAAATTCTCCATCTGGTGGTATAAACGTGATAATTTTTTCACTTTCAAATTTACTCAAACGAACACATTGATGGAATTTAACATCTTCCATTTCAACACTCTTGGAATTATGTTGTATCTTATCGTTTAGACCTAATCTTAAATCAGGCATTCCACTAAGATGAGATTTTACCCTAATTTTACCCAAGATCTCCGATCTCAAAACTTTCCCCTGTGGATTGATCAACATGTTTACCGATTCTATAACATCTAAGAACGCCTCGTTCTTCTTATAAAAGATACCTTCGTTTCTCCATGATACTGCATTTGTAATTGCACTTGGTGGACCCAATTGTTGTTGTTTCTTCATCTTCTTCTCCAATTGGTACGATCTTTGTGTGATGTATTCTTTCAACATCTTTGTCTCTGTTATCTGTGGAGTACCAAAATCCATCATTTCATCCAAGAGTTCAAAGATAACGACAAAGTTATCCCTTATTGATTCTTCTTCCAATTCTTTAAAATAATCCGTCAACACTTGAACAACTTTATGTAGAAATAAGAACACCTGTGTAACGTTTGTATTATTCTTGGTCAATGCAACGAGGTATAAGTTCGAATGGGTTATATAGCAGTAGTTGACGTTGTTATACGTTACCACGGGTAAACCTGCCTGTGCTGGATCTTCATCTGCCTCGACAAGGATGAATGGGAAATGATCGATTGCATCAACGGGCACATCACCTTTGTAGTCTCTTGATAGGAGTGATTTGCCCTTGATGTCGCAGAAGTGGATTGCGGAGGCCATGATAAAACAATGAGACTCGTTTGTAGTCTTATAGCATATGACAGACTTGCTGATAACCGCTCAATTAATTCGTTAACCGCCGTGTTGATGTTGATCGGTGAATATTAATGAACAGCTAGTTGATTTTGTTTTTGTTTTGGAATTTCAATCTGCTATTTATATAAATAGGACAAATTCGCGGGTTGATGATAATCGTAGGGCGAGATCAAAAATTAGTATACCAATACTAATACTGAATGGTATAAAGGTATATACGTAACACTAAGCAATGACATACAATGGATCATAAAGATGAGATTGAATCAAAGGATAACGAGATAAGGACCATAATCAGAGATAAAGATTCATCGAACTACAAAAAATTCATCATACTGTTGAACAACAAACAAAGGGCAATTGAAGAGTATAACAATTTCTTACAATCAACACTTGCTCATAGTATAGACAATTTTGAAGATGCCTGTATCTATGTTAAATCAGTTATATTTAGAGATATAAGGACGATGGATAAGATTAAAGATTTGATAATGGAACAGAATATGATTATTGAATCGTATGAGACGATCCACAAAGATGCTTTAGGTAACAATAACAGTGTGGATTCGATATTGGATCAACTAATGACCGAATTGGAAAAATTATCAAAGAAATCTCATATGTTGTTCACAAAATACAACATATCATTGTTTTGTCTGAATACAAAGCATTATAAAGGAATGAGTAATGATAGACGTCGGTTGATTCTGTTTATACAGAATGGAGTACAGAACTACAAATGATATATATATACATATACAGTATACAACATGGCAATGAATGTATGTGAGCTTGGAGACTCCGAGTGGTTAAGAATATACACCCGATGTACTATGATGCACATTTAAATGATCTTCACGTTCCACCTTCTCTAGTTATTCCAAATTAGCATAGTAATGCCATAGACAGTTCCATACTAATCTCATTTATCATCATCAACACCTATCTCTAATTCCTCCTTGTATAACCTCAATTGGTAATTGTGATTTATTTGAAAGATATACACGATGGCCTGCCCAAAGTTGTTCTTCAAAACGAAGACCAGAAAGATGGGATGTTTGACCAATGCAAAAGGGTCTAGCCAGATCATCAAAAGAAGGGAAACAGGGTGATGATGAAAGTTGAACACGGAATAACCAGGAAGGCTTGTAAAGTTTGAACGTGTTTGATTGAAGAAGAAGAAAAGGAAAAGAGAAAAAAGAGAAGGAAGAAGAAGAAGAATTTTTAAATTGTTTGGTTTTTTTATGGGTGATTAGCGAAGTCACGTGATCAGTATCATACTACGAATACGAAGCATAAACAGCTGAATAATAATAGTCTGCTATAGACCAATGTCATATCGATGTTATACAATTGTATATACAACGTCTTCATATAACTAATCATTCCAATGATAATTCTTCAAGATCCTTATGCATCTCTTGATCAACCTTTGTCTGATGGATTCTTCCATGGTTATGAAACCTTGCAGAACCACGTCCTCTTATAAATATACCGGCTCTTCTCCGTGTACTAAACCGTTGATTGACATTGTTATTATTGTTATTACTGTTAAATCCAGGAATATTGGTTCTCTTTGCAATAACAGTCAGAGTTCTACCTCTAAATTCTTTCCCATTAAATTTTTCAATTGCCAATTGAACACTCTTTGAGTCTTTAAATTCAACATATGCATAACCCTTTGGTTTACCAGTTATTCTATCGAATAATATAGTGACTCTGTTAATGATAAATGATTCATTATCAATATCATCTGAAGTAAAGAATTTTTCAATCTCATCAGGTGTTGATTGAAATTCAACGTTTCGTATATATATTGACCTTGAATCAAGTTCTTGTTGTCTCTTGTAATGTTCATTCTCATTGTTTGTATTGTTCATTGAATTGCTATCAATGTCCTGACTATCGTCAACAGTCACATCTTCAGATATCTCAGACATTGTGATTGTGTTAGTGTATCAAGCATCAACCAACACCTTAAGAGTCCAGCTTAATGTAAAGCCATACAAACCAGAACAATAATTGAGACAAATGATCATCAACCCCGTAATTTTAATACAGCCACTGCTATCGCACCACCCGCTTTAAGAAGAGAGCTCATCGCATCGGTTACCCGGCGCAGCCAGGAAAAAAGAAAAATTAGTGTGCTAGGAGAAAAATTTATGCTTACCACAGCTAACCATACAAAGCATTGTATGTGTATGTACTTTGAATAGATCATAGAACACATACCACAGACTCACTAGTCACAATAGAACACCATGGGTTCCGTAAGACAGAGAAGAGCAAACAAGAGCAGTGTGCGTAAAGCCACGAGAAGAAACAAGGACAACCAGAGAAAGATCAATATCGCTTCTAATCCAATCATTGCAGCAAATTGGGATTATTCTTTAACTTTAGCACAAAATTATAAAAAATTAGGTCTTACTGCTAAACTTGGTAAAGCTGCTGGTGGTGAAGAAAAATCTCTTGAAAAACCTGTACTGAAGAAGACGTTGGCCCTCGTTGGAGATGATCAACTAGATATTGAAAATGATAATGAAGATTCAGATCAAGATGACCAAGATATTAAGGCAGAAGACATTCCAGAAGGTGAAGCACGTATTATCAGAGACTCAAATGGTGACGTTATAAAAGTGATATACGGTACACAGAAACCATTGGATAACGATCTAGAACTTACGGTTGAACCATCGGTAAAACCAAAGACTGAAGTTATACGTCAATTGGAAGAATATGCAAATTCTAAAGTTGTTATAAAAGAAAGAACACAGAGTGAAAGGGAACAAGATTGGTTAATGGCATTATACTCCAAATATGGTGATGATTATGAAAAGATGAAATGGGATAAGAAGTTGAATATATATCAACAGAGTCCTGGTGATTTAAAGAGAAGAATCTTAAAATGGAAGAAGAAGAATGGTATTAACTGAACCTCTAATAATTTTAATTATAAATAATATGATGGATGTCATATGACAAAATGAACTGGTTAAAAGGAGTAAGATCTAAATTAAACCTCTGCAAATGCTCTATACGTAGTAAACTCCTTATCATCGGTAATGAACTCCACTTCAACATCTGGTGCAATAAAGAAGTTATAACCAGGTTCAGCATTAAGGGTCTCATCACCAAATTTGATCAATCCAGTACCGTTTGTAACAATCAAAATACTTGGACCTTTAAACCCTTCAAATTTACGTGTACCAACAGAATTTTGAAATGTGGTTTGTAAGACTGCAAACTCTTCAATAGGTGGATTATACAACTTTGATTCACCATCTCCATTTGATCTTGGAAATGGTTGTGCAACCATCTTTTGCATCTCAACAGATTCATAAGAATATGTCAACATCTCAACCAAATTCTTAACATCTTTGAACTTTGGAGTAAAACCTGCTCTAACGACATTATCCGAAGCAGCCATACATTCGATGATATCTCCAGAGATATAAGCATGTGGATCCTTTGCCTGTAAAAACATTGCTTCTCCAGCGTTTAACTTACAATGGTTCAAAAGAAGACATCCACAGAATAAACCAATGTCATTTGGGAATTGCTTGTTCAATCTAAGGATCAATTCTGGAAGATCAACATTACCAAATAATGATGGTTCATCAATGGCTCTTTGAACCAACGATTTGGCATTTGACAAGATTTGTTCATCTGTAGAGTTCATAATCTTACCAAAGACCAATTGTAAAAGAGATCTGTTATGAACATCTTCATCTGATCCAATTTTAGCATCCGGTTTGATTTCATTTATGAATTTTTGAGATTCTTCTTCACCAACTAATGAAACCAATTCAGGAGTAGTTTTTAATTCTTGTGCAATCTCATTCAATGGTTTAAATCCACAAAATCCTTCAAAAGCGGTAACGGCAATTGCCATCTCAGGTTTATGGTTATCATCTGGATAATTCTTTGGATCATTCGCATGTAATTGTCTTGCAAGTTTCTTATCAGGATGAGCTTGAATACTCAACACTTTTTCAATACTCAACACTTTGAACAAGAATGGTAATTCATTGGTAACACCATTATAGTGATCAATGATACTTTGACCTAAGAGATGTTGAGGATCCTGTTGGATGATATCTCTCAAAGACTCATCATCATTCAATCTCTTTGAAGTGACTTTTGGATGGGTACCCATCCAAAGCTCTGCATATGGTTTTGATTCATCAATCTTAACCTGTGTTGGGTTGGAATTGTAGGCAAATTGCGCAACGGCAGAGTTTGAGCCGATCTTACCCCAGTCGTAGTTCTGATAGCCTGAGTCTAGTCTGAAGACAAGGCTGGACATTGTTTACTGTGCTTCTATAAATAATTTGACAGTGGTGGTAAAGTAATTATGTGGACTCGAAGTATGACAGAGAGTGATTAGTTTCTATTTTTATGTCTGGAACGTGTTTTTCAAATTTCGATTTGACAGTTGGCGTTTTTGCTAACAAAAATAAACAAACAAATCGTCCAACGTGGAATTGTAAATTCCGGGCTATATAGTCGGAATATAACTGTATCTTGATATCATAGACATCACTTTCAAATGTTATTATCATTACAAGCTTATAAACTCACCATCGGCTATTGTCAATGGATCCCATTGGACAATGGAGTGGATAGAAACAGCTACTGGGAACAGAATATCCAAGGATGCCATAATAAGAGGCTCAGATCATATTTTGATAGCAGGAAACACAACCGTTTCTCCAGGTGTTGAGCTCAATGGAGATGTGTTGTCATCATCAACGGTTAGAAGTAAGACCAATTCAAAGAATAATAACACCACGCTAATACAATTGGGTAAATTCTGCTACATATCACCCAATGTTGTCATAACACCTGCTATATCTACAAATATGGATATCAATGTTACAGATAGTAACAGTAATGATAATAAAGAGTCAGTCAACTACAAGCCGTGTAAGATTGGTTCATATACAACGATTGGTCCATATACGAGGATAATGGCAAACAGTATAGGGAATAGAGTACAAATAGGTGAGAATTGTCACTTGAATAGACATTGTGTCATAAATGATTGTGTTGTTATAATGGCAAATACAATTATTCCTCCTTTTTTCGTTATACCTCCATTCTCTTTGGTGTTCAATGATAATGAGAGTGTTAACAAAATCATCATACAACAACTACCGGAATCTTTTAAGAAATTGATTGAACTGAACAGTAAGATGAGTTACATAAATAACTCATTTACAGCTTTGGAAGTGGGGTAGTACAAATTGATTATATCATGCATATGATATTTACTATTACATGTACATTTACTGCATTCTAAATTTAAAGTTACAATATAATCACTCCAATAACCAATCCAAACCTTCTGCAATTCCATAGCTCTTTGCAGGTAATACACTTTCGCTGTCATATAACGAATTACTATACTGTTCAGGACTATTCCCATACGAATAATATTTAATGTCATTATCAAGATCATTTGGAAACACAGCACTGGGTAAAACCAAATATTCAACGTTGATCAATGAATCCAATTGTAAGAATTTTTCAATCGATTGTATGTTTGTTATTGAAACAAGATCCGATTTGTTCAAAAGTATCAAAAGTTTACCGCTGTGTTGTATCGTATTGCTGGGCGTATATTGTTCATTAAACCTTTGATATACAAACAATTCTGATATTATAGTTGAAATCTCCTGTAAATAATCAACTGATATCTTTGTTGAATCAACAACAAAAATGACGTTAAACTCTGATACGCTGTTTTTATTCCTTAGATTTATAGCATTGTTGTGCATTTGATTATATGACCAAGTATAGTTGTTGACGCCATCTGTGCTATACTGATCGGGTATATTATAATCATTATCGTTAATTTCATGTTCCATTGTTATGTTATTTTCATTATATTTATTATCTCCTCCTGTCATCTGACTGACATCATCTTCATATTCCCCAAAACTGTATAAGAAGTTCTTGTAACTTTGAATTGGAACGTCATTTGAAAGACAAATTATATCCAAAGGTAAAGACATTCTATCAATTTCATCCATTAGTGCTGCGAAAATAGCAATATTAATGTTAGTATGATGTATAAAGCTTGATCATATGACTTAATGCTAATATACTTACTCTTCTTACCAGAGCTCTTTGTTCCAACTAACAACACATGTCTCCTTAATTGACTATGTCTATTACTCTTACTATAGATGTTCAGATGACTTGTTATACCTGTAGTGCTAGTCGTATTATAACTATGATATGATCTTCTCTTGTCCTGCATTGTACTTTTATCTCTCATGGTATTATGATATGTATTAACGTTGTTATACTGTGGATATTCGTCAGTTGGAGATGTCGACATAGTCCTTGACCTTGATCTTCTAATTCTAGTGGTCTTGTTAATAACTGTCGAGATCTTAAACATCAAATAACTGAATATATAAGTCGGATAGTCAAAGATACGATTTGTCCTTGAGTTATGAGAAGCTTGAAGGATCTGGATAGACATATTGTCGACGTACAACTATATAATTATATATAGTTTTGTACGCTAAATTTTGATCACTGCAAGCTGGCACTTCGTATAATGATTCTGTTCTTATTATTATGTGTAGGCATAAGCATAAAGCAAAAAAGATGTCTATAACCGGGTGCTTAATATGCTTATGCTGCATACAATGTTAAAATACATTAATCAGGGTTAAACAGCGTTACAGCCTTCCTTTTATATATTCATAAACCATACGATGTGATGTTGGTATACATATGTACAATTCTATACAGATCTACATCGTGCCCATACTAACAGCAAATCAATTGACCAAGCGGATGCATTACGATATAACTATCTTGTCGACATTGATATATCATAGCTATATCACACATACTGATAGATTATGATTGCAATTGATTCATTAAACTACCAATCCGAGGCACCATTTAATTAGTAATTAAGTACACCTTGGGAGGAGAGGCGATGGGCCAATATCCCACTTTTCCCACAAGCTGCTTAGTTCAAGCTTTCATTTTATGTTTTTTTTTTTCAGATTTTTTTTTGCTTCAATCATGCGCATGTTGGCGTATTAAGCGACATGCATCAGCATATAATATCAGTTTTGCGGTACATGGAGCTGCATTATACAAAGATTTATAGGGGTTGCCATAGGTTCAACTGGAGAATTTCGTTGGCTCTCGCATTATTACATTCGATTTGTACTGGTACGCATATAACAGCACTTGATCATGATCAATTGATTATAGTTGAATATTCTACGAGGTGTAACAAAACAACGTCTTATGAGCTTAATTGATCACTGTGCTAATAGCCAGCCATCTCGAACTTCATCACCTTTCATACATAAGTACCATGCCTCTAATGCCTTTACAGGCTGTACTGTGCATAATGTTAATAATAGTTAGTTCAAATCTAGTAATAAAGCTCATCCATATTGAGTACAGAACTTGCAATTACGAAGGCACGTTAATATAATTCGATCATGCTCATTGATATATATGCTTTAATTGGTACTACAACTGAGCGGTATACTGTTTTTGTTCAGAAGTGATTAAAAACGTAGCCATTATAATCAGTGGTACTACTCAACATTCCCTATGCAATCATAGGTATATTGGCCTATAAGACTGCAATAGCCTGTATACAAATTATATTGTAGATCACCGGTTGTACTGTTAACTAGAGATAATCGTTATATAGTTGACCGTTGGAAAAGTATATATATGTACATGTATGTCACTTGCAGTATGAAGAAGATCATAAATCAGGGGAAACGAGAGGTCTGGATCATGCTTGTATATAAGAAACAGCATGACTACTATCAGCTGCTGCAAGATGGGTGGATAAGCTTCGAGGTGGAATAGAACCATAATTTTTCTCAATCAGGCAAGAAGGTATCAATGCCTTATAGGGAGCATATAAATTGGTACATTAAGGAGGCTGTAGAAGCTCATTGAATGTTTCATACACATGCAACATGGTTATAAGTGAGTTTGTACTCACTGACAGTGTGAGTTGGATCTGGACGTTGCACTTACCCTGCTTCTTGCAATAACACTCCGCGAACCACAGTTCATGATGATATAAGCCATGGCCCATTCACCAATGGCGATTTTTAAAGTTGAACAGAAAATGCTTCGATATATCCAATATTATTGGCCACCATAATTTGGCTAAGTCCAATATATACAACGATCAACAGATGACGATCATCTTCAGCATTCTCTTTACCAGATTGGGCAACTTGTTTTCCAAATACTTAATGTCAGGGTAACACTTTCAGGCGCGCAATGGAAACATTAACCAAAAGCTTTGTTTTCATTTTTCACGACAGTTGGGTAGAAATCAAAAAAAAAAAATAAAAAACATAAATCAGAGGTTCATATTCAGCATTTAACTAGATACTATATAAACTGAATCAGGTTTAACAACACATCCACTCTCTAACAATGTCAGGTAAGTCATAGATTGTCAACGAATTTCTCTGTGTATGGCTCACTGGCATCTCTTGAGAAGAGTTCTTTCCTTCGCAATGTTTACTAACGCCTCATATAACAGTCGATTTCAACACCCTTGCACAACAATTCACAGAGTTCTACTACAACCAATTCGATTCTGACAGAACACAATTGGGTAACCTCTACAGAGAGCAATCCATGTTGACCTTCGAGACCTCTCAAGTACAAGGTGCAAAGGACATTGTGGAAAAGTTGACCTCATTACCTTTCCAAAAAGTTGCCCACAGAATCACAACTTTAGATGCTCAACCAGCTTCTCCAAGTGGTGATGTCTTGGTCATGGTCACCGGTGAATTGTTGATCGATGAGGAGCAAAACGCCCAACGTTACTCCCAAGTGTTCCACTTGATTCCAGATGGTGCTTCTTACTACGTCTTTAACGACATCTTCCGTCTTAACTACGGTTCATAATTAGCATAGTTCAAGTTATAGTCTATAACGGCAGCTAATAAATAATAATCATATACCACTATGTCTTTGTCGTATAACAATGTTCTTATAGCTTTTTGCTCGTTCAGCCCGTAATTTTTGCAGTTTACATTGGTTGTGTTTGCCTTTGTTTACCATTGGCACTGATGCCCGCGGCCTCTACTAAATGAAACGTCTCGCAATATTATATTTATATAGTGCGGATCCCTTGATCAACTTATTTCTTAAACGAGCACATCCCCATTCCTTTCAGACTATAAGATATCACAACAACTACAGCCACACACTCGAACTATCACATAATTGAACGCCCAGCAACAGCTAACACTATGAGCTCACTACAGGACGTACTCAGCAGCAAGCAGGAATCTGACGTGGAAGACTCCGCTAACGATTCGTTTGACGAGTTTGAAGACACAACCCCATCTGCTCTAGGCGGTACGAGTAAGACTGAGAACGAGCAGCCTCAACAACCTCAATTACCTTCACATCGTCCACAGAAGACCAATTCGGCAGATGGCTCTCCACAACCGGCGATCCCAAAAAGACCAACAAAGGAACAGCAACAATATAGCGATATAGCCGCTGAGCCACTAGTTCCACAACGTCCTTCGAAACAAAAGACACAGGAGTCTGTGACATATGTTGATGTTCCATCTCAGCCAACAATCCCACAACGTCCTTCATCTTCAAAAGTTTCGTCGTCTAGCCCTGATCCAGTTGTCACTCATCCGATTGTCCCACAACGTCCTTCTAGTACGAAGCAGAAGTCGGAGTCCAGTGTATCACCTGAACCTGTCATACCACAACGTCCATTGAAGAAACAGCAGAAATCTTCTGTTGTTGAAGAGGATGAATCTGAAGTTATAGATGAATTAGTTGAGGATAAAGTGGAGGATGATGTGGGGAACGATAATCGTTCTGATGACGATGAGGACAAAGAAGAAGCAGTGGAATTGGAGACAAGTGTTCCAGAACCAATTGTTGCGGCACGTCCAATTAGACGTGTTTCTACAGATGAAGAACAAGCTGTTAACGACATTGATATTGTTAATGACAATGACATAGACGTTGACAACAGTGAACTACCAAAGAAGGATGATAATGAAAATGAAGAAGAGGAAGACGAAGAAGAATTCATATCTAAGGTTGATCAAGAGCTGAAAGAATTGCAAGCGATGACGGTGAAGAGCTCATCAACAATTAAGGATGATGAACAGATTAAACCAAAACAAGTTGAAAGATCTCCAACTGAAGATTTAAAACATGAAGTTGAAGAACTTTATAGTTCTGAACATATGTGTTCCAATGATTCAATGTCAATTTCACCAGCTGAAGAAGACATTGAAGATCTAAAATCACTCTCAGCTACAAATACAGATGATGCAAATGATGATAAAGTTGAATCCAAAAATATACCAATCATCCCTTCCAGACCAAAGAGATTACAATCTAAAGAAGTTGAACGTGTTTCTACTGAAGAATTGAAAAAAGAAGTTGAAGTCCTGTATAAGCCTGGTCATGTATGTGGTGATTCTGGAATCTCTACTCCAAGGGAACTCAAAGATGAATTTGTATCACAAGAAGATGTGGCTGATAGTAAGCCTATGTCTAGTACTACGACTACAACTTCTGATGTAAAAATAGAGAAACCAAAAACTAAAGGGCCACCACCTGTTCCAAAGAAACCATCATCCAGAATAGCTGCATTCCAAGAGATGCTTCGTAAGAATCAAGAAGCTGCTAATGGTAATGATAAAGACAAAGATATTAAAATATCTATTCAGAAGACATCGACTCCGTCTTTATCTTCATCTTCATCTTCTTCATCAAATACAACTGATCGTTCAGCTTTTAAGAAGAATCTTAATGGATTATTTGGATTACCTGGTATGGCAATTCCAGGTATGGCTATACCATCTCAATTAAGAAAACCAACTGATGATAATGATAATGAAGCTAGTAACAATGATGAAGATAAGGAAGATAGATCAAATATAACAGATGCGAGAAAGAGTAGAGCAAAAGGTCCAAGAGGTAAGAGATTACCTAAGAGTGCAAGTGAACGTGTTGAAGTTGTGGATACTAGATCTTTGAAAGTTGTTGATATTTGGTCTATTGGTGTCTCTTGTGATGGTATTGTCATAACTAATGATCCTGGTAATGAGGGAGATGAAAAGGTGGAAAAAATGGATGACAAGAAGGAAGATGACAAGACAAACGAGGTTTTAAATGACGATGTTGATGAAGAAATGGAAGAGAATAAGAAGAAATTCCTCGATGATCCAATCGAAGAACTTGTGAAGAAGGAGATCTCAGCAAAGGAACAGATTGAAGAATCTGTCGAACAGGATTTGAAAGAGGAAGCTAAAGAAGCAATAAACGATAATGAAGATGAGACGGTTGATGAAGGATTTGAAACAGAGGTTGGAGCTGTTCAAGATTCATTGGCCCAGTCGGAACCTCTGAAGGTGAAAGAAGAAGAAGAGCAAGAAGAAGAATCCACCAATGTTATACCAGATTATGTTAAACAAATAAGACCATCAGAAGTTAATGGGGAGGATAAAGTTGAACTTGAGCCTTCAAAGTCTACTGCTGCTACAGACATTGACTACGATGAGACTTTCTGATAATAGGATATAGTGAAGAAATGATATGTATACATCACTTTGACTAGTAACTTCTGTGCATGAGACACTTGACATATTTTTGTTCATCACTCTTGTGCAAATCTGTACCATAGCCCATTGACACTGTGTCCCCCCGCGATGACCGTTGTCGATCGTTGTGTCCCAGGAACGCACTGTTGCAGGGTTTCGCGGATAAGCCGTTGACAGGCTGTTTAGTGTGAAAGTTTAGTGGGGGACCCCGAGATGGCCACTGCTCCTGGTGCGGTTGTTGTCCAGTTGAGGTAGAGCTGCTGCTGGGAGTTATAATCTGGAAGCTGTGATAATCATCATAAGACCCCGCCTCCCGTGCCCAGACCCCATGGCCTCGTGTTAATCTGAAGTTTTATGTAATTTGTGGTTTATACGTGGCACAGCTTCCGGATTTGCTCGCTTTTGGCTTACTTTTGTTTACTTTTCGTACTTTTCTCGACATTTCCGTCAGCTCGCTGTTCCTTTTTTGCTGCTGCTTCCGGTGGGCACGGTTTTTTTTTTCTTTCAATAAGATATTTCATCTCAGGCAGAGTATGATATTTTGATCTTGGAATTAACCCCCCTCTCCTGTCGTTATCCTGAGCCTCGTTGACGTTGCTGCCTTTGCTATACGTCTACAGTCGTTATCCAGCTTCTTGAGCAAGAGATATATCACTGAGCCATCTGCGTCGCTTCTCATTCCCTCGTTTGATTCTTCTACTTCGTCCTCTGATCTGATCCTGCAGAGACACAGACAAGAAGCTCTACTACCACTCGCTATACAAGAGGCTCTATCAGATCTCTGGGATCCATACAACGATGCAGCTCTCCAACTTGTTGCTACTCGCCGCATCCACTGCGATGGCAGCTTTGGCTCCAATCGAAATTAAGGGAAACGCCTTTTGGAACTCTGAAACCCAAGAACGTTTCTACATCCGTGGTGTCGATTACCAACCTCGTAACAACGGTACTTTGATCGATCCACTCGGTGTCGAGGAAGTGTGTCTCCGTGATATTGAATACTTCAAAGATCTTGGTCTCAACACCATCAGAGTCTATACTGTGGATAACTCTTTGGATCATGACACATGTTTGAAGGCTCTTGATGATGCTGGAATCTACTTGATCTTGGACGTTAACACCCCAGAGGCCTCGATCTCAAGATATGAACCTGCTTGTTCGTATAATGCAAACTATCTCCAAGCTATCTTCTCCACCGTCGATGTCTTTGCCAAATATGATAACGTGCTCGGTTTCTTTGCAGGTAATGAAGTTATTAACGACATTGAGAATACAACAAGCTCTGCTCCATACGTTAAGGCCGTGGTTCGTGATATGAAAAAATATTTGAAATCACAGAAATATAGAGCAATCCCAGTGGGTTATTCAGCTGCAGATGTCTCTTCAAATATCTTCCAAACAGCTGATTACTTCAACTGTGGAGATGATGAAGATTCAAGAATCGATATGCTCGGTGTCAATGACTATTCTTGGTGTGGAGCCTCTTCATTTGTCGTCTCAGGTTACAGAGAGAAAGTGAACAAGTATACCGGATATTCGATCCCATTGTTCTTCTCCGAATACGGTTGTAACACCGTTGGTCCATCGAGACAGTTTAGCGAAGTTGGTTCTATTTTTTCCACACAAATGTCCTCTGTATTCTCTGGTGGTCTTGTCTATGAATACTCAGAAGAAGATAACAACTATGGTCTTGTACAGATCGATGATAACGGAGAAGTCACAACGTTACCTGATTTCGACAACTTGAAGAACCAATTGAACATCACATCAGACCCAGCAGGTGATGGAAACTATGCAGAGAATAACACTGTCTCTGACTGTCCAGCATTTGAAAAGGGCATTTGGGAAGTCGCAAACTCCACTATTCCAGATACACCAACTGCTGCCTCGATCCTATTTGAGAGTGGAGCTGGTGAACCATTAGGAACTGATATCGGAAACACACAATGGGGATGTTATGAGGATGATGACGATTCCGATGATGAATCTTCTTCTTCTGTTTCATCTTCTGCCACTTCCGAGGCTTCGTCTTCTGCAAAGGCTTCTTCCTCTTCATCTTCATCTCATCAGGCAACTGCTTCCTCCAGTGCATCGAGCTCATCCAGTGGAGCTGCAAACGCTGTTTCTGTTCCACAGTTCTATAACGCAATCTATTCATCAACATTTGGTTTGAATGCCTTCAACTCCGTTTTTGGTTCGATTCTTGCCGGTGTCACAGTTACAACCGGTGTTGCCATTTTGCGTATGGTAAACAACTTATAGATATAAAAACAACAGCGTCATTTTGATCAATAATACTACACATTAATACATTACAATATCCTTATCCAATCCATATATTTATGAACATATTAAATTTACCGTACCCCATATAACGTATTACAGTATAACATGACAATCAGTTATACAACCTTCTATCCAATTCCCTCAATACATTTGCAACACTCTGAACTTCAACTTGCATTCCCCTTGTTGTTAACTTACCAACCAAAGTACTAAAATCCACTGCATGGAACCCCTTATGTCTACTCAATGTCTTATAAGCATCTGCACATGGAATATAAATACCCTTTCCTGCATTTGCACTATCACTTGTGTTATTGCTAGTATTAGTAGTAATAGTTGTAGTTGCTGTTGCTGTACTCTTCTTAATCATCGAATTCAACTCTTCTTCTTGTGAACCAACCAATGGAGATGACACCTTTGAAGAATGTGTGGAGACAGGTGGAGAAACAGGTGATCTGTTATTCTCTTCTGTTTTAGCATTATTACTAGTAGTACTACCATCTTCTTCTCCTTCAGCCTTTGATGCAATCGTTGTACAGAAAAGAGTAGATAATGGATCCAATTGACATTGCGTACAAGTTCCTGGGTTACCAGTACATCCAGCTTTTTTGGACGATGATGATGTATTACCATCCTTTGGTGAGGGAGCTGAATCAATCTCCATTGATGGACCAGGATGTAAAACAGGAAGTTTATTTAAAGAACTAACACTCGAATGACGAGAGATTGGAGGTAGAGTAGATAAATTTTGTGGAACAATCGAAGTTTTCCTACTATTGTTCTGTAATTCTGTGATTGCATTTGCAGCTTCTTTTGCAGCTTCTCTACAAACACATGGCGAATCATCCGAACAGAATCCACATTGTTCCATTGGAGATTCAAAATCTTGTCCAGAGATATTATCCAATACGTTTGTAAATTCTCTGGTTTCAGAATCAATCATTGTAATCTGCTGTTGAACCTGTGGTAATTTTTTGAACTTCTTTAACTTTGGCATAGGTTTACCTTTTGTTTTGGCAAATTTAGCTGTAAAGTCAACTTCAACTTCAACTTGATCATTCTTACGTTTCAATGATACCGGTGCCATTGGTCTAAAGGATTCCAAATGAGACAATGGTGCCAATTGCTGTTGATGTTGATATTGCTGGGTATGATTATGATTATGAGAAATATTAGCAATGGCACTTGGAGGTTGATCTCTAAGTCCAACTTGAGCACATATACAATCATCTTTTTCACAAGCACCACAATCGTCAAATGAAGATGATATTGAAGTCTTTGAAGAGACAGAAGCAGATGCAGCATCAGTCGATGAAGATGAAGAAGAAGAAGAAGATACTCCAACATCCATTGGAGACTTTGAAGATGAAACTGCCGGTGAGACGGTCTGATGTCTCGAACCTTGCTGGTAATTACTCTGCTGTTGGTGCATCTGTTGAGAAGATGATGAATGTATATGTGGCAGCTGTCTCATCTGTGCTGGAGGCGGCACCATGTGCTGAGCAGTCTGTTGCTGCTGCTGCTGAGGAAACACATAGTCCTGATTAACCATGGAGCTCGGTTGAGGAGAAGGCTTGAAGTAGTTCAACGGAGACGGAGCATTGATCGTACCGTTCGAGTAGACGGCCGACGAGGGCGTGTTGTTCATTCCAATGGTGTTTGCCTGGGACTGTGAGATTGGCGACTGATGTTGCGAAGGTGGCTGAGATGGAGACTGTGCCTGCTGCTGCAATGTCAGCTTGAAAGAGTTCAACTCTGCCTTCATCTCACTGAGCGCCTTCATCAGGTATTTGTTCTCCAGTTGCAGTTTCCCCACTGTGTTCTTGTATCCCATCTCCGTCATATCCTTCTCCTTTTCCACATCACCCAACTTTGCCTCTAGCTCTGCCACCCTTGTTGCTCTTCTCTCTCTAAATGCTCTCTGGGCGGCTCTGTTCTGTGCTTTTCTCTTCGTTGCCGGTGTATCCGCACTTGGTTTTCTTCCTGGTTTAGGTCTTGGAGGGAGAACCCACTCTTTGGATGTGACGATCTTTGTCACCGTAGGCATTTTTGGCTTTGGTGCAAGACCAACCACAGCGTTTGCCATGGGTGAAGATCCAGAAGGTGTTGCTGCTGCACTGGACGATGCGCCCGGTGAAGGTGCTATTGGCGTTGATCCCATGTCGTATTTTGTTTATCCCCTTCAGTGGTGTATGTGTTGTATGTACTATTGGCTCCTTAGTCTGTTTTTCAGTTGATGGTTATTGTCTTTAAGCCCAGACAGTATTTGACAAAAAAAAAGGGTGTCAAAATTGTAAGCAAAATTTGATCCCAATAAATGTGATATTGATAGTGGTTGGAATACCTCTTGTTGCTACTGCTTGTTTGGATGTGTGTGTGTATGTGTCTTGCTATATTAAAACCCCCCTGTGGTGGACTGTGCGGTTTGTGATGAGTGTTGGAGTAAAAAAAGGGAGAAGAGTTTATTAAGTACGTCACACTTTTGTTAAGTTATTTTAACAAAAATAATTGATAGAACTGATAAAGTTGATGAAATTTGGCCCTTTGCATAATAAATTACTAGCGGTAGCTGTTGACGTTCGATTTTCACAAATTTGCTTGGTTTTAACTCGCTACTTTGCGGTGGGTTTTAATTTTTTTTTAATGTTTTTGCGCTGCATTTTTTATCGAATTGATCAGTGCATGGGAAATACGTTGGGGCACTCTATGGGAACTATGCTTTATGCATTGCACCATCTGGAGGACAGTGAAATTACTTTT
>JAJLRR010000707.1:0-11333 GCA_030567175.1 Williopsis lachancei
CCTTCGACAAAATTCTGATAAATTTGGCTGCAAGTTTTGGTTTTCTTTGTTTTGATTTCAAAATTCACCTTCATATAATTTAATTAATATGGCCGTCTTTATTATTTCAATCAGTTAGGGCTTTGTTTATCCCTTCACTACTTAAACTCCGGGAACTCTGGGAAAGAGATCTAAGATTACAACCCACAGTCACAGTCTGACCAACGCTCAACAGATCGTTACACTGATTCAGTCCCAGCTCAATTGTTAGCTCAGGGTAATCTTCCCGAAGACCCGATAGACCTTCACACAATGGCTTCACCTAATAGAAATAGAGCATCAACACCAACTCGTGATTCTCATCATCATCAATATCCATTCAATGATCATGAAAGTCAAAATTTCATTGCAATACCAGTTTCTCGTACACCAAATTCGGTTTTAATCAGAAGAGATTCAATTTTAAATAATCCAATTGGTTCATTTAGAGGTGTTAATTCAATTGGTAAATTTGCTTCATCTTTTTCAAGAGCTCAATCTTTTAAGACAATCGAACCTTTATCCCATGTTGAAAGATCTTTTTTCAAAGATGGAGATGATGAATTGTTCGATAGAGATACATTGGCTCCAAATATTCATGGTCAAAGGTTATCAACGGTGGTTAACAATATAGCTAATAGATCATCTTTCTTAAACTTTGAAAGCAATAATCCTCTAAGACCAAAACCGAGTAATGAAAGTGTTGCAGTGGAAGATTATGATGCAATTGACGATACAACTTCATTTGTTCAAAGTTATAGAGCTTCATCTGTCTATTCCTATGGTGCATTGAACAATAACAATGATAACGATAATGACATTGACTTTCAAGATTCAAATCCCTTAGTTCTCAAGAAGATTGAAACTCATCAAGGTAAAATAGTTACCGTCATTGCAGGTCAATCAACAGCTCCACAGACAATTTTTAACTCTGTTAACGTTCTAATTGGAATCGGACTATTAGCATTACCTCTTGGTCTGAGTCATGCTGGTTGGTTAATCGGAATTCCTGCATTGACACTATGTGCACTGTTAACTTTCCATTCGGCTGAACTGTTGAGTCGTTGTATGGATACCGATCAAACTCTTATGACTTATTCCGATTTGGCCTATGTTACATTTGGTCCAAAGGGTAGAGCATTGATCTCTATTTTATTTTCCATGGATCTTATGGCTTCTGGAGTTTCATTGATTGTACTCTTTGCAGACTCTTTAAACGCATTGTTCCCAAAGATCTCTATAAACAGTTTCAAGATCATTGCATTCTTAGTGTTAACACCTCCATCCTTCTTACCCTTGAACATCTTAAGTCTTGTCAGTTTAGCAGGTATAACTTCAACAATTGGAGTTGTTCTTGTTATATTCATTGCAGGTTTCACCAAATCAAATGCACCGGGTTCACTTGTTGAATTTACACAGACAAACATGTTACCAAACACCCTTGAAGATGGTTTAATTGCAATTGGTATCCTTATGGCTCCATTTGGTGGACATGCTATATTCCCAAATTTAAAAGTTGATATGAGACATCCAAATAAATTTGGTCAATGTTTGAAGGTTACCTATTCTATAACTTATCTAACTGATCTATCAATGGCTATCATTGGATTCTTGATGTTTGGTAATGGAGTTAAAGATGAAATTACCAAAAGTGTCCTATTAACTTCGGGGTATCCAACTTTTACTTATTGGTTAATCTGTTTACTTATGGCCACTGTTCCCCTATCAAAGACCCCGTTGAATGCACGTCCAATCATTTCAATATTTGATATGACCTTGGGGTTGACTGGTACTACTACTCATAGTACTAGTAGTACCCAATATTATTGGAGATCATTCCTCAAAGTCATCATCAGAATTGGAGTAAATCTAATGTTTGTTATAATTGCCATCTTATTTCCTGCATTTGATAAGATCATTGCATTCATGGGTGCAGGATTATGTTTCTTATTATGTTTAATCTTACCAAATGCATTTTATATGAAGATTTGTTCAAAGAGTATAACAAATGGGGAAAAGTTGATCTGTTGGATCATTATTGTTATTAGTTCAATGTTTTCAATCGTTGGTACATGGGCAGCAATTGTCTATTAACATTACTTAGCTATATATTATTATACATTCTTATTAATAAGGATTAAATCTTCCCCTACCACGAGCTCTAAATCCTCCTCTTCCTCTACCTCTACCTCTACCTCTTATACCACCACGTCCATACCCTGGGATATTTGTTCTCTTTGGATTGACTTTTAAATTCCGACCTCTAAATACAGAATCGTTCAGAGTTAACGATTCAATTACGGAAGAAGGTTCTTCAAATTCAATATATGCAAACCCCTTTGGTTGACCTGTAAATTTATTCAACAAAATGGTTACTCTATTAATCGTACCAACAGATTGAAAATGTTTTTGTAATTCTTCAGGACTTGAATCATAATCAACGTTTCCAACATAGATCGAGCGAGCATCGATATCATTCGTAGTTTCTAAAGTCTCTTGTTCTTGTTCTGAAACTTGTTGTTGTAATTCTCGAAGTTTAAGAGTTTCAGCATCAAGTTGTGTTATAATTGGATCTGATTGTTGATCTTGTTGGATGTTTTCCTGTTGAATGGGTTCTGGTTGTTGTTGCTGTTGCTCCAATGGCTGTGACTGCTGCTGCTGCTGTTCCTCTACTTCACTCATCTTTTAATAAGCTGTATCTCAATTGCTGAAGCCTATGAATGAATAAAAGCTGACTGAAAGAACACTATAGCAGAGATCCAATTACTATTACTACTAACAAGAAAATATATGTGAACTTCACAGCATAACTGTGATGGTTGGCTGTCATCACACTTGTGCTTATTTTCATTGACTGTCCTTTCAATTTCGGGTAAATAGAAAATCGAAATCAAAACAATGAACATTCAACCCGCGAAATGTATAAAGATAGAAAGATTGGCACATTGATTTGCTTTAACTGTTAACAGCTAACCAAACATTACAACGGGCGGCTAAACAAGAACAACAATACTACGCATAATCACATAGACAAGCAAGTCAATTGCTACGATATCTCACACAGACAGACAACCGCTCTGCTCCATCAACTCAGCATCTCATAATCACTCCACTAACTTCACCATTATCATTACCATTATCATACTACAATGTTCATCACAGATGATGTACCGCCGTGTGCAAACAACGGTAAAACACATAGAAATTCGAGAATAAGGACCTTATTGGCCAGTTCCATATCAATCTGTGATAAGAATATGAATAAACATTTACCGCCGTTGTTTCAACTGCTGGTTCAGATAGTTAAGATGTTATTACTGGCGCTTAGCATAACTCAGTCTCATACTTCTACTACTACAACTACTTCTACCGCTCTGATGACAATGATCTGTGTTCCTTTGCTGGCAAATGCACACTCCATTGCAGATATTTCTTTTAACGATAATGTTGATCCCATAACAACGTTAGTCACATCAACTGATAACAATAACAACAATAATGACTATGACAACTCTTTTAGTGATAATAAAGATAAAGACGACGACGGAGATGGCGTTGATGGTAAACTAACAGTCATCGATATCCTTTCACAAAACGTTCAATTCTCTCATTTCTTAAGATTACTACAGAAGAATATGCTTATACCAGAATTAAACCAATTGAATAATTTTACACTTGTTGTTCCAGTAAACTCTGCATTTACAAGTTGTGTTGATGCCAATAACAATTCATCTCATTCTCTTGACCATCTTTCATATGCTCAACTACAAGATTATATCATCGATTCAACAATCCCATTCGATCGATTAAATGGAACTCATATCTTTAATACTTTACCATTAGAATCTTTTGATTGTGATACATCTCCTATAAAGTTTCAATCTCTTAATGATAATGAATACAAGATTAACGATATTGACGTTGTCGAAGTTGATCTTGTTGCAAATCAACAAGATTCTTTGGTTCAAGGTATAGATCGTCAATTACATTCATTGGATAACATTCAAGATATTATTCAAAATTTACCAAATACTCTAATGTTTAATTCATTACTATCCAAGTTCATTAGTACAAACTCTGATGATATAGCACTATCAAACAAAACTATACTTATACCAACAGATGATTGTTTTGAATTCAAAGACTATCAATTCAACTATCTATTATCCGATCATGGTTATGATGATCTACAAAATTTAATGAAAACATTCTTGATTGATGGTCTCTTTGGTGGTGATTTCTTAAACAAATCGTTGATTGATTTAAACGGATATCCATTACAATTAACATCTTTAAATGATCATAGTTCAAATATAATGTTAAATAATACATTGGTAACTTTAAAATCAAACATATTGGCTAAAGATTCTATCATTCATATCTTTGATGATAAAAACTTGGTACCAAAGATTGAATTTAATCCTTTAAAAACTTTGGTTGGTTTAGGTGCTTCTAATTTTGTTGATGAATTATTACTTCAAGGTTTAAAAGATCAAATCGTTGATAATTCAATAGAACAAACAATTTTTTATCCCAAGACAACTGATTCAAATCAAAAATTTGGGGTAATGTCAAAATCCTCAAATTTATACCATTTCATTACACAAAGAATTGAAAATATTTCAAATGATTTATCCAAAAAGACCCTATTTGATACATTGATGTGTAATTCTAAAAAAATGGGTGAAATTTCATGTCAAAAGATTAAAATTAGACAAATTGGTTCAAATTCAATGCTTTTAAATAATAATATCTTGGTTGAAGAAGGTCCATTTAACGTTGGTAATACATCGATCTATTTAATCGATGAAGATTTAAGAACTCCAAATGATATGATATCTTCAGTGAATTCAATATTACATTGTTCAAGATCAATGTCATTTTTGGTTGATTTAGATTTACAAAAATTATCAAATAACCATTTAGGTTATACAATTTTTTTACCATGTTTTGATTCATGGTTTGATTATAAACTAACTTTGAAATATTTGGCAAATGATAGTTCAAAACTAAGACATTTATTTCAAAATTTGATAATAAATGGATTGATTTATACAGATCTTGAAGAAACTGATGAACCATTGGAATATTCAAATTTAAACGATGAAATTGTCAAGATTAAATACGCTGGTCGTAATAATGAAATTATATTTGATAATGGAAATGGTATAAGATTACAGTTTAACAATTCTATACTTGAACTTGAAGATGATGATGATATAATCTTTAACCAGGGAGTTATACATCCTTTGAATCAATTGATTATCCCAGAAGATATGAACATTTCATTATTGGATATAATCCCTCATGCAAATGGAGATTTATTTATGGATTTAATCCATGGGTTATTACCTGATCTATACGAAAAATTGTATGATAATGTTGATGATGAATCGGATTTTTCAATCTTGTTACCATCTTCAATCTCTATCGAACGAATCTTGACAAATTTTAAATCAAATGAAACTTTGAAAGAATTTATCCAGATGCATATCATACCAAAGGAATCAATTGATGATATTTATCGTTGTAAACAACCAGATGACAATAACAATATGATACGAACACTCAACCCAAAGGTCAATTTAACATGTTCAACAACTGATCAAGATCATGTCTTTATACAGATCGCCAATGGAGCAGATTTTGGAGTACGTATATTGTATAGAGGTTGTACAACTTCAACTTCAAGACATACGTGTATTTATTCAATAGATCGACCAATCTCTCCTGATTGGATCAATGGACATGAAAGATTACACATTTCATTACCAGCTTTGGCAGTTGGACTCGGTATGATTTTAGGATCTGTACTGATGGTTAGTATATTGGCATGTTTGATGCTTGTTATATTCAACAAGAGAAGTAAGAAACAGAGACAGGATGACAATGGTGATGTTAACGTTAATGACAATGTTGATGAGACTACAAGATTATTACCATCAACAGTACCATCGAATGGTTATTATACTCAACCTATAACTGGTAACAATAACTCTTTCAATAATTTTGAAAGTGGATATTCAGCAAATGCAAATGTCAATCCAATTTCATTCCCAAGGAAACAACAATCACAGTTAGATTAAGCATAGAAAAATTGGTCATCATCTTATAAATTATAGAAGTACTATTCAATAATAATAAGACGTAGATATTGATCTGTTTGTATGATGTCTTATTGACACTATAAATAATTTGACAGATCGACGGAACTCGGAGTTCGAATTTTTGAAAATTTAAAAATATTTGAAAAATTCGAGAATAAAATTAATTATGGGTCATAATAATTAATAACAGCACAGAGATTAAGGAAGTAATACTGCAATTATAATGCTCAGATTATCACTCCGTAGAGGAGTTATCAATCATGTTCGTCATTTCACAAGTTCAACCTCTTTAAGGAACAATTTACACAGCTATAAAGAACAACTCTATAAAATATCAGATGATCCATCAAATGGTTCAATAACCAAATTATTTCAAAAGATCTATGATGATCCTCAAATTGACAATAAGGATAAAGCAATACTTCATAATGAAGTTCTTTCCAATCATTTACACAAGGATACTTCTTTAAGTTCCATACATCTCAGATCATTGGATAAATTGGGTGGTTTTATGACACCAATTTCTCTTGCTAAAGTTATCTGTCATAACAAAGGTCGTGTTGATTCAAGTTGGGAGATCTTTGAGAAATGGTTAGAGAATAGCCATAAGAATATATTATTACAAGATATTGAAGAACCTTTGACAATATTGTTGAATAAAGTTGTCTATGGAGATCCAAGTGAAAGAGAAGATAATGAAGAAGGATTTAAAATGTCATTGCAATCATTAAATAGATCCATTTGGATCTTTAAAAATTTGAAATCTGTTGAACAGAACTCTGTGGATGATGAATTGTCATATGGAATATTGAAGGGATGTTTGGATAATGAACAATATTCTCTTATAAGGGAGATTGGATTGATAAAGACCATTGGAGATATTCAAAGATTGGTATCATCAGAAAGTATAAGTAATGCTCAACTATTAGAACTATGGAAGTTGTGTAAAGATAAACCATTGAGCTCTGAAGATGTCATGGAGAATAAGGATCTTTTCATCAAACTACTCCAAGTTTCTAGTTCATCTGTTGATCTTAAAACGAATTCTCAGAATGAATTGAATTATGGAAATGACTTTGAATCTTTGAATAAAAAATATCCAAACTTGTCGGTTGACATCAAAGATATCGATACTTCTGATCAGAATAATGATATCTCAACATTTCAATCCATTAAAGATCAAGTATTACCATTTTTAGATAATGACGATTCTAATTTAAAAGATTTAAGAATTTGTCTTTTGAAATGTCAGGGGTATATCAATACTACTACTATGTCTTATGAATCAAACTTCAAAGAATGCTTGAGATTATACCATCAATTCATACAATGTGATAAGTTGTATACGGATGATTATATGATCTTAATGATGTCAATATCGAGTTATGAATCGATAAGACAAAATTCTAAAATTTATCTCAAAATTGCAGATTCATTATCACCATCATCATTATCTGATGGTGATATATTCATCAAATCATTACAACTAAAGATTATAAGTTATTCATTCTTTAACATTGATGATTCATTGGATATATTTAATGAATTTATTGGTAAAGTATCTAAACCTTTGAAGAGAATGTCAAATGACAAAGAGATAGAAGACTCCATATCACAAAGTGCCTTATTAACAGAATCTCTAATATTGGCATATCTTTGTAATAAACAAAGAGAATTTGCATATGTAATTAGAGATGGAGCTATACAAAATGGTTTAATATCAAATGAATTAGAACAAAATAGATTAAAACCGATCTTTAGAAGATTTGGTGAAATACTAGGAGAAGAAGGTGAAGAATTTGAAGTGTCAAAGGGAATTGATGAATTGTTAAAGAATGAATTGTTAAAAGGTATAAAGAATTTGGTTTAATAATAATATAAATATCATACTTTGAAATAATGTGATAAATGCACTGATTGGGTAATTGCTATATGTAGTAATATTCGCGGTTTATCTTTTGAAATTTATAAATCACCGAAATATAAATTCATTCTCTATTTAACTGTTACTAAACTAATCATCATTACACAAATACAATACAATACAATACAATACAATACAATCAATAGAACAATGTCAGATATAATCAAACAGATACGTCCTTATGTTGAAGGACCAATATCGTTCAAAGCACAACATTTTACATCTCAACTGACGATAAAATTATTGACAATTGGATCGTTAATAACATTTTTAATTGGTTTTTTTAAACAAGATATAAATGTATCTATATATTCATTTATAATCACAATATTTATTACATTATCAGTTATAGTTCCACCATGGCCAATTTATAACAAGGGAACGTTTAATGATGATAATTTACAATGGTTTGAACCAAAGATCAATTCAGGTGTGTTTAACATTGATAGTAATTAATGAACCCATTATATATACTTTTAATGCTAATGCTAATGCTAATGCTAGCTAAATTCTAATATATGGATGATGACTATATATTCAATCTACCACTTATAAGTTAATGTATGCTTCGGATTAACTATTTATAAATTTATGCTTTAACCGCTGTTATATAAACCACCCCACAATTTTTTATTTCATTTTTCTTATTGCCTTTGCATAAAGATTTATCTTTTCTTTTAGCGTTAAACCGAAAGTTTATGCGAATTTAGGCTTTAATAAACGTTGTCGATATAAATTTATGATTCTCGGTTAATATTATTTACAGTTTAAAATTATAAATATATAATCTCGATGATTCAACGTCGATCTCATGATATATAATATTTATTCTAGCTTTATTTAATATATTTATTTGAACTTTAGACTAAATTTCATAAAAGCTGAGATATAATTTATATCAATCCATTCATTTGATAAGCACTGATATAAATATATCACATTCAAACTCACAACAGTACCATCACCAGATTAATATAATATAAATTAATACAACAAAATGTCCTACTTCGGTCTCGATTTATCCACCCAACAGCTCAAATTACTCATAACGAACAAAGATCTTCAAGTCATAGGAACTTATTCTTTAGAATTTGAAACGGATTTACCACATTATAAAACTGTTAAAGGTGTTTATTCAAATTCTGAAAATGGTGAGATTGTAGCACCTGTTAAGATGTGGATCGAGGCATTGGATATCATCTTCACCAAGATGAAAGAAGATGGTTTCGATTTCTCATCTGTTAGGGGAATCTCTGGTTCTTGTCAACAACATGGATCTGTTTATTGGTCAAAATCTGCTGATGAGATCTTGACGAATTTGGACTATAAATCTCCTCTAAATGAACAATTTGATCAATGTTTAGCATCTCCATTGGCTCCAAATTGGCAAGATCATTCCACTGGGGAAGAGATCAAGATCTTTGAAGATTACATCGGAGGTGCTGAAAAATTGGCTCAATTGACAGGTTCAAGAGCTCATTACAGATTCACAGGGTCTCAGATTAGAAAGATGAAGAGATTAAATCCAAAGGTCTACAAAGACTCCAAAAGAATTAGTCTTGTTTCAAGTTTCTTTGCCTCGTTATTCGCTGGAAAGATCGTCGATATTGAAGAAGCAGATGCCTGTGGTATGAATCTATATGACATTGATCAAAAGGATTGGAACGATGAACTGTTATCCATCTGTTCAATCACACACGAAAGAGACGCGGTCACTGACATCGAGGAAAGATCCCAGGCTATAAAAGATCTAAGATACAAATTAGGAACTTGTTCACCAGTCGGATATCAAAGCATCTCCAACATCTCGGATTATCTTGTCAAGAGATACGGATTTACCAAAGATTGTCGTATATATTCATTCACAGGTGATAACTTGGCCACCATCATCTCTTTCCCTCTAAACGATGACGATTATTTGATCTCGTTGGGTACATCCACCACCGTTCTGTTGGTCACAAAGAACTACATCCCTTCCTCCAACTATCACACTTTCATCCATCCAACAATACCTGGAAGTTATATGGGTATGATCTGTTATTGTAACGGTTCATTGGCTCGTGAAAAGATTAGAGACCTAATCAACCATAAACATAACCAACAACCAAAGAACGATTGGTCTCTTTTCAACGAGATATTGACCGAATCGGAATTTGACGATAAATTGGGGATCTATTTCCCATTGGGTGAAATCGTTCCAAATAGCAAAGCTCAAACTCTTAGAGCCAAACTCATAGATGGTCAATTGGAGATTGTTGAAAGATGGGATGAAGAAATTGACGTTGGTGCTATTGTACAATCTCAGGCTCTTTCGTGTCGTGCAAGAGCATCTCCAATGCTTACAATTGAAACTCCAACATTAGAACAGGCACAAGATCTAACGTTCGATGAAAAGACAATCACAAAGGATCATCTCTCTCAACGTCCAAATAAAGTTGTCTTTGTAGGTGGAGCTTCGAAGAACGAGGCAATCGTTTCAAAATTTGCAGAGATCATTGGAGGTGAAGAAAGTTATAGATTCGATAATCCAAATGCTTGTGCCCTTGGAGGTGCATTTAAGGCTTCTTGGAGTTATCAATGTGAAAATGAACATGATAAGGACAAAATCATTGGATTCCATCAATATTTGGATTCAAAGTTTAACGGAAAGATGGAAAAAATCTCTACTGATTCATCAAAATGGGAAACTTATATCCCAGGGCTAAAGATGTTACAAGATATGGAGAATCAATTAGAGAAATGAGGAGTTATCTACAACTATCTCATCAGTATGTACAATGTTTTAGATAAAATAACAAAATTGTCCATTAATTAAAAGTAACAGTAGTCTATATAACACTGAACAACAAAAATTGGGTATTAGCAGCAATTAGCTAAATTGTTTATAACATAGTTAATAACTAGTGCTGCATCAACAAATGAAAAGGTAAGAAAATAACCATAGTAGAACGATAACAGAAGAAAGAAAAGTTTGTATAGCGATAAAAAAAAAATGTATGCTATCAATGTTGTAATCAAATCACATCATCACAAACATAGCCAACAATGTCACAATCCATGATGCACGAACTGTACCAGATGAACCTTCAAATTGTGAAATAACTGGTGTTGACGATGGCCCAGGTTGTGATCCACTTTGTGTAACAATAGCTGGTGGTGGAATTCCAGAGTTGGTTGGTTGATCCGGTGAGATAGAAGTGAAAGTACCAGTTCTGGTGGTTGTGGTGACAGTCGAGTCAACTGGAATGTTCACACTGGCTGCAGTCTCAGCAGTAGTGGTCTCC